>CAIGRS010322049.1:0-25701 GCA_903798395.1 Fraxinus floribunda | reverse complement strand
AAGTATCACAACCCGTGCATTGCACAGGCTTTGACTAATCTATTAGAAAGAATAAAGATAAAAAAAAAAATTGTAAATAGATGTTCCATATAATAACACATAGAAACTTGTAATATTTGAAAAACACTTAATTAAAACATATCTAGAAAAAATAATATAATAAAAATTATGAGCTATAAAATAGAATTAGGGCTTGTTTGAGCCACATTATTTTGGAAAAATGTATTCTGAAACAATAGATTGATGGAGATTGTGTCGTTGAAAAAGAAAATAAAAAGTTATTAATGTGATGAAAAATATTATTTTATTGAAGAATGTGTGGTTGAAAATGAGTAAAATAATAAAAATGAAAATTTTAATGTGTACCAAACATGGACTTAGTATTACATAGAGTGAAACTATAAAATATCAAATAGGTCTCATTTGACGCCCATTTTTTGGAGAATATAATTTTTGGAATAGTGATTGAAGAGAGAATGTGTAGTAGAAAAGTTATGAAAAGTTTTAAATTTGTGTGTAATATTATTTTATTGGGATAATGTGTAGTTGAAATGAAGAAAGAAAAAAAATGAGAATGAGATGAGAATGGATGTCAAACATGGACTATAACTAAACAAATAGAAAGTAGGGTTAAAGCTAAACAATGAAAGTAAGAATTTTAAAGGAGTAGTTTTTAGATTTTAAAGATACATTATGTTCCACTAAATCAAGATTTTGGCTCCACCCTTACTACCATTAGAGGGAAAAACAAAGGATGTGTGGGTTAATAAATTGAAGGTTAGGGTTTACACTTTCTGTTTTTATCGAATGTGTTTGGTGCAACGCACTGACTAGAAGAACACGAAAATAGTGCAACTCGATTCGAACCCTTCAGTTCTACTGTTTCATTAAGATTTTATCATATAATTTTCAACATATAGACTTTTAATATATTTAGATTAAATAAATTGAGATTCGAATCAAACTTATCTTTACGAGCTCCTAATTATCTCGAGATTTCATTTGACAAAAATTATAAATTATTTATAAGTGGTCAACTCCATTCTAATCATGTCAAAGGACCTAAAACTATCGTCCACTTACAAACCATTCCCTTTTATCAATTTATAAATTAAAATGTTTATAAAATCTTCGCAAACGGATAGGGAAAGTTTTCTAAAGTAAAGAAAAAAAGGGATTGTGTTAAGCATACATAATAATTTACTAACAATAGATGATGTGATTATATTAAATTAGATCAAAATCTCATCAACCAAATAGCTACCTGCTTACATTTTGTTACCTCATCATTACATAAAATATTATGTAAATAGTTGTGTACAAAAAATATTTTCCAAACATATAAACTTACGTTTAAGCTTCATTTTTGTTAAAAAAATAAAAATAAAAGGTTATGTAATAGTATCATCTTGAAAACGCGTGATTAAAAATTTGATAAACTTTTTGAGTTTGTGTAAAATTATTTTATTGAAATAATGTGTAGTTAAAAGTAAATTTGAGATATCAAGGTGGATTAAATTGTCACAAGTAATTGACTATTGTACATTTTTGCCTTACCAAACTCACAAAGAGTAATGGTATTTGCATTTACTCACTATTATAATTGTCTTACGTGACATATACGTGACGGTTAGTTATTTGATACATTATGCAATAAAAAAAACTACCGTATTAATGCATCAATTCACCAACCGCCACGTATGTACAATTACGATAATGAACTTCTACAAATAACATTACTCCCATACTAATGGTGTAATCTTTTAAGTAAATGGTTACTTATCCGTATAAAATAAGAATTAAAAATTAATCATTTTGTTATGGTAAGAGTGACTTCCTCTAATATGCAACTTTATGTGAACTTGACTATCAAGAAAGTGTAAAAAGATAGCTTTGATTATTTATATTCTTGCCTCTATTTATCTTTCTTATAACACATTTGCTTTTGCCATGTTTGGTGGGGGATTAAAATCAAATTTTAGTAAATTTTCATAAAAGTTGATAAAATGTATGGTTGAAAGATTGTAAGACCCATGAGATACGTGTTTAAAATTAATTGTTGATTTTAACTTAAATTAAAGTGTGGACTTTAATTGGTACCAAACAAGACTTTATAAAATATAAAAAGTAACTTTTAATCTTTTTATGATTTGCCAAACACGTTTCAGAAGGATTTCATTAATGACCATTGAACTTTACTTTTTAGCATCACCTAGGTACATTTTGGTATTGAATTTTTAAATGAACATTATGGCATGTCCGGTAGATTTTAAAATCCAATTAAAATTGAAAATATAGCTGTTAATGAATCTCACTCGTCTAATAAAAGTCAACAATAACGACTGATAATCCAATTTTAATCCTTACCGAACACACCCTATGCCAATTATTAGGATTTAAGTTCCCCGTTTGGCACCCATTTTTTCTCATTCTCATTCTTCATTTTAACCACACATTCTATCAATAAAATAGTATTACATATAAACCTAAAAATTCTCCTTACTTTTTAACCACACATTCT
This sequence comes from Fraxinus floribunda, assembly GCA_903798395.1. Lineage (NCBI taxonomy): Eukaryota > Viridiplantae > Streptophyta > Magnoliopsida > Lamiales > Oleaceae > Fraxinus > Fraxinus floribunda. The sequence goes on along the minus strand of CAIGRS010322049.1, from coordinate 23,180 downwards.
TCCATTAATCACCATTAAAACACATTTTTCTACTAACCCCTCGTTTTATGATACATTTTTTTTTCAATAAAATAATATTACACATAAATTAATTTTTTTCCTATTTTTTCAATCACATATTCTTCAAAAAAAAATAAAAATATATATTATTCCAAAAATTATAATATCTTTGGGGGCCGAGGCTAAGCCCCATGTCTGGTCCTATTTAAAATTCGATTTTAATATAAGTCAAAGTCAAACAATTAATATTAACCATATTTTTCATTGAGTTCAACAATTTTTCAATCACACATTTTAAAAACTTTTATGACAATCTACTGAAAAAACTAATTTTAGCCTCCGTTTGGTATACATTATTTTCAAGAGAATGCATTTTTTTGGTTGATGTGATGGGGAATATGTGGTTAAAAAAGAAAGAAAAGTTATTGATGTAATGAAAAATATTATTTTATTGGAGAATATATGGTTGAAAATGAGTAGAAAAATGAGAATGAAAAAAAGAACGTGTCCAAACAAGGGCTTATATGATCTAAAAATCTTGACTTACACACGGACGCTAGATTATCAGCGCGGGAATAATTCCTTCTACAACCCGCTGACCCGTCTAAAACCCCTTCCCGAAGGCTTCCACTGCAATCCTTCCAAATTTCTATCGAAATGGCTCGAAACAAGGTAAATTATCAGACTTTGATTTTCTTTCCACATTCAACTATCAAATAATTTCATTTTTACCGGGCATAATTGTGTAAGTTATTACATTATCATTCATTTTTTTACTATTCGACATTGGTTTTTTATTTTCTTCTGAATTTTCGCTGCTTAACTGTTTATTCTCGGATTCATATGATAACTGCTAGCCTTGAGTTATTCTTTATGTGTGTTGTACTGGATGTGTGTTATTACGCTGTAATATTGAAATGGATGCAAAATAAGAAATACAGATGAAATCGGGGATTTGAGCTGGGTTTTAGGTGATTTTAGGTGATTAAATTTTAAAGTTGTTAATTAAAGTGAATTTATTTATGATTTAGCTTCTTTTTTTTTTTCACTCCTAATAGTACATTTATACTCAACAGGAAGGTTTAGTTTTGGTGCTTGATGTTGGTCCAACAATGCACACTGTGCTGCCAGAAGTTGAAAAAGTTTGCTCAATGTTAGTGCAAAAGAAGGTCTGTTATTATTTTTAATTTGGATTTCTTTTTGCCACCAATTTCTCTGTTAAATGTACCCAAGGCCGGGCTTGAGAATTTCGAGGCCCTAGGCAGTTGCTACATGGCCCTTATGTTTTGCTATTTCTTTTGTAAGTGTTATACTCGATTTTAGTTTTTCAGTAACTGTTTTTTATAGCTTCATGATGCTCCAAGTTAATGCTAAATATTATATCTCACAGAATAATTATAGCATCATACAAGAACAGGCAAAAGCAAGTGCAAATACATCTTTTAAAATTTAAATGATTAATTCGAAAGGTTTTGATTCACAATTTCTTTCAAGTATCTTAACTTTTCCTAAACGAACAAGACAACACAAACCTCAAATACAAACAGATCTAAATTTTCCCATCTAAGCTCCATTATTTTCTCAAGTTTTAATTGATTTGGAGCCAGTAATACCATTTTCAACCCAAAACCAAAAGTTCACAAATTATGAAGATTCAAGAACATAATATCTCGTCAAAAAAATACCGAAAAATAAACTCAACAACAATATAAAATTTTACCTTGGCTTAGTTTTCTGAGATTTTTGGAAGTCTTTTTCAGAATCAAGAATTTCTTGTGTGAATAAATGAACCGATCCAGTTTCTCTAAAGCGACGATAAATGCAACAATAGTGTGGGAATTAATGAATTTTCTGGTGGAGATTACAAGAGAAATCAGTAACACTGCCTCTTCTGTCATGTTCCTGTAACCTAAGGAAAATGAAAGATTTTTTAAAGAAATTTGGCTGGTTTTAGATTGGGGAGAGTTTTGGGCCGAATTTGTGTGAGGCTCCTTAGAATGTTGAGGCTCTAGGCAGTGGCCTAGTTGCTTTGGGCCAGGGCTGGCCCTGAATGTACCTGGCTTTTGGCATTGTGATATTTATTCTAAACTTCTGATATCCCTTTTCACTTTTATGCAGATAATATTCAGCAAGAATGATGAAGTAGGACTTGTCGTATTTGGAACCAAAGGTATTTCCGAGTGTTTGAATTAGAGTGTGATGCTAAATGATGAGAAATTATATTATTTTGGGGGTATTAGTTTTAACATTTTCTGGATAAGTCGTCAAATTTTTGCTACTAAGAGAAGGTACTCTCATACTAGGAGATCACTTGAAACATGGTCAGAGTATCAAACATTTCAACTTAGAATCCTGAAAACTCTAAAAATTTTATAACAGTTTGTCACTAAGAAGTAAAAATTAGAGTGGAACATGTATGCTTATGTATCAAGAGTCATTTGACAGGTTTCTGCACCATAGTGATTATGACAGGGTTTGGTTCTCTAGAAATTCTCGTGCTTTTGACATTTTCAGAATTAAGACATTATTATTATCTTATATGCTTATATTTGACAAGAAAGCTAACGGATATTCCATGATTGGATTTTTCAGATACTAATAATGAGTTGACAAATGAAGTGGGTGGATATGAACATGTGATGGTATTGCGGGATATAAAAGTTGTTGATGGAAACCTTGTTGAAGCTTTGCAGCAGCTTCCTCGTGGGTCTATACATGGTGACTGTATCCAACATATACACGTAATTATGGTGCCTGGATTTGGTCCTTAGATTTCAGTTTGAGTTTTCCCTCCGGAAATATGCACGAGCCCTCCCCCCAAAGAATTTGTTATTTTGATTTCTTTCTTACATCAATATCTTTGCTTCTCTTGTGGTCTAAACACACGTCTTAGGATCAGAATGTAATCAATACTCTACTAATTGGAAACTTTTAATATATTGCGTCTATAGTATGGAAGAGCTTTCCACTTTTATATGTTTTCCATATCATGAACCTTTGTGCCTTAACTTTCTTGATAGTTATTGACGCTGTTGTTGTTGGGATGGATATGCTAATTAAGAAGTATGGGCAAACTAACAAGGGAAAGAAACGACTGTGTCTTTTAACAAATGCAGCTTCTCCTACCAAAGATCCATATGATGGAACTAAGGAGGATCAAGTCAACACCATTGCTGAACAGATGAGGGCACATGGCATGAAAATGGACTGTATAGTTGTTAGAATATCACAAGATTTGGCTGTGGATAAGAAAATTCTGGAAGAGAATGATTACCTGTTGAATGCATTTTCAAATAAATCTTCTACGAAAACAGTTCATGTTGACAGTCCAACTTCATTATTAGGTGCGCTCAGAACTCGGAACATATTTCCAGTGACTATATACAGGGGTGATTTTGAGATGAGCTCCAAGATGAAGATCAAGGTGAGACTCCAGGAAATGGTGTCATATTAAGCTATATCATGCACTTAGCACTAAGAAGCTCATGTTTGATTTTTTCTTTGTTTGCATCTCTCTCATTCTCTCTCTTTATGCAAATTCTTTATGATTCATTTTGTATTGACTTTTAATTTGTTTAACGAACTGATATATAAATTCTTACAAAATGTACTGCTTGAAGATTATGCAATTTAGAGCTTTTCCTAACCAATAGGTTATAGGTACTTTCTGACTATTTCTCGTGTCGTGTACACAAAAATTTCCTATGGGTTACAAAACCTATATGTGATCACTGATCAACAACAAGACCCTATTATAAATAAACTATCACTTCGTTCCAGACAATTTTATAATTTACATTTTTGCCTTTCAAGATCTGCTGGATGGAGCAGTCTTTGTGTGGTAATTGTTTAGTAGCTGCTTAATGTATGCATTAAAAACTGTGATTCAGTTTTTGTTGTTTAGAATTTGCTTGATGTATGCATTCAGCTGTGATTCAATATTGAATTTTGTGTCTCACTTGTTTGATGTGCAGGACTTGTTAATATGTTATTGGCATCATTTTTCTTGTTTTTAACTTTGGTTTGCTATTAGGTATGGGTCTACAAGAAAACATCTGAAGAAAAATTTCCTACCTTGAAAAAGTATTCTGACAAAGCACCTCCAACGGATAATTATGCCACTCACGAAATCAAGGTTGATTACGAATACAAAAGTGTTGAAGATCCTAATAAATCTGTTCCACCAGAACAAAGGATCAAAGGTTACCGCTACGGACCTCAAGTAGTTCCTATATCATCTGCGGAGTTGGAAACATTCAAGTTCAAACCAGAGAAAAGTGTGAAGCTTCTGGGTTTTACAGATGCTTCAAATATAATGCGGTAAAACCTAACTGCATCTAGTTGCGTCCATACTATTTTTGTGTTAGTTTATTTTGATTGATTATCGAACACAATTTTATGGTCTACTTTTTCCTCTCTATCCTTCATCTGCTCAAAGGCACTATTATATGAGAGATGTCAACATTTTTATTGCTGAACCTGGCAACACAAGGGCCATTGTGGCAGTTTCAGCTTTAGCAAGGGCATTGAAGGAAATGAACAAAGTAGCTATTGTCCGTTGTGTATGGAGACAAGGACAGGGAAATGTTGTTGTAGGTGTCCTAACTCCTAATGTATCTGACAAACATAACATTGTAAGTTATTACCAGCGAATTTGCAGTATTTCATTTCTCCCTTTTAGCACGTGGATATATATTCACTTTGTCAGATTTGACATTCTTTTTATGTTGGGGCAGCCAGATTCATTTTACTTCAATGTTCTGCCGTTTGCGGAGGATATCAGGGAGTTTCAGTTTCCATCTTTCAGCAACTTGCCTTCATCAATGCAGCCAAATGAACAACAGCAAGAGGCAGCGGATAAGCTGGTCCAGATGCTTGATCTTGCACCAACTGGCAAAGAGGTTTTGCGACCCGATCTCACACCTAATCCTGTTCTGGAGGTACTTATCAATGACATTTTCATATAGATAATGTTGCAAGTCACTAAATTGTTCATCTAAAATTGGTTTAGTTAAACAAAGTCTTAGAGGGTGTTTGGTGGGGATTGAAATTAGATTTTTAGTAGATTGTGATAGAAGTTTTTGAAATCTGTGGTTGAAAAGTTGTGGGACTCATGAAAGATATGGTTAATATTGATTGTTTTACTTTTACTTAGATTAAAATCATATTTTAATCCAAAACAAACAGGCTCTTAGTTGCCACTGCTTTCTCATACAACATTTCTGGAAAAACTCCTTCATTTAAGCCACAATGCTTGGGTTTATTGTCATAATATTTTTAATTTTTTTTTTTTCATAGAAGTTGTGGAAACATTGCATTGATTGTACTGCAATGCCACCTCTTGCAGCAAAAACACTTAAACTTGGTGGTGAATCCTGAAAGGTTACTGTTCTGGAAAAAAAAAAAAAAAAGAAGCCTCGTTAACTATTTGAACGAGAATTTTCTACCAATGATGTTTCTGATTTGTGCTTCACAGATTGCTTTCTTTAGTATTTGTTTTTTTTTTCCATTCCATAGAATAATTAGTGTACGGTCTACATGTCAGCGATTTTATCACTGCCTTGAAGTGAAATCTAAGCAACAAGATGCAGCTGTCCCTCCACTTGATGAAACCCTCAGGAAGATAACAGAGCCTGATCCTGAGCTTATTTCTCAAAATAAAGCTGTCATAGACGAATTTCATAGATGCTTTGAACTCAAAGAGAATCCGAAGGTTATTTTGGCCGCTCATCATAAAATTTTATAAGCAACTAAATTCTACAGAAATACTAGTTTTTCTTACTCAGTTTATTCTGCAGCTGAAGAAGTCGTCTCGAAGATTATTAAAAGAGAAACCAACTGGATCAAGTGAGGAAGGAGTTGGCAACGGTGCTGATGCGCAAGCAATTGATGCCATTGAATACACATCCGGAGTCAAAGTTGAGAAAATAGGGGATTTGGATCCTGTACTAGATTTTGAAGCCATGATGTCTCGCAGAGATAGTACAGAATGGGTTAATAAAGCAATTCAAGATATGAAAAATAAGATTTTTGATATTGTGGAGAACTCTTTTGAAGGAGACACATACCATAAAGCACTAGAATGTTTAGTAGCTTTCCGCAAGGGTTGCATTCTAGAGCAAGTAAGTTTTCTTTCTAGTGAATGGGGTTCTTTCTTCCATTCTCTGCTGTTGTCAAATTACATTGCGTTGAGAGAAATGGGTGACTGTATTTTTTATCCTTGTGATTAAGCACATTTTCAACTATAAATTGGTTCTTATCTGAGAATTTGGTTAGCTATAAAAAACAAATTGCTTAAATTCTAGCAACTTTTCCCCAAATTGGCATGAGAAATGTAAAATGGTTAGCTATAAGAAACAAATCGCTGAAATTTCAAATGACATTTTTTCCAAATTGACATGAGAAATATGTGTTCTGAACTTGTAGTGTACAAGTATGTTGACTCTTTTTCCAGTCAGCTTTGAAACAGCTGTCAAATATTTGGACTTCTGCCTTTAACAGGAACCGAAACAGTTCAATGATTTCCTGCGCCATCTCATCAAATTCTGCCAAGAGAAAGACCTCAAAAGCTTCGGTGAATATCTTGCATCACATGAAATTACACTGATAAGCAAGAAAGAAGCACCTGACAGGTCTGTTCTTGTTACAAATTTTGTCATGCAATTCTTCATTCCATTCAACTTTTGCTTATTTTCACCCCGTACTTTAAGCAAAATGCTTATTGTTGGTACTTATATCCTTGCTATCGAAACAGTGAAATTTCCGAGGATGATGCCAAAAACTTTATTGTTAAAAGGGAGACAAAAGCTGAGCAAGGATTGTAAGAATTGACCTGGTGGCCTCTAGTTATGGCACGGGACGAGAAATGCACTCAGATGCTTTGATGATGTATTCTTCTCCAATCTTTGATATGTAAAAAGTTCAACAGGAGTCACGGCAAACAATGGATTTGAAACTTTTCCGTTCTGAAAAGTTGCATAGTTTTTTCAAGCTCGCTCTTTCAAAGAGTCTCCGTTTTAATTCTTGGTGGGTGTAGACTTGCAGTACTATGTAAATTGTGTAATGCAGTTGTCTGGAAGAAATGTTTCATTTTTCACTTCTCATTGTGAGCGTTGGAACATTCTTATGGGTTGTTACAATCTGAAAAACAACTGGTAGACCCTTATGTAGAAGGGCCAGCTCATACATGGGACAGAAGGGAAGCTTCATCTTGTATATTCTTTCAGCACAAGTATTTTTAGCTCCTGTTTGACCCCCATCTTAAAATTTATTGTCGACTACACATTTTTATGGAATTACAGCTTTTATTAATTTTTTAATCACATATGTCAACTTTTATCAAAATCTACTGAAAATCTGATTTTTAACGATAGTAAACATGTAGTATGTACAAGCTAGGATAGATCAATGTACATGTTATCCGTAGGGTGTATGTATTCTATGATTTAAAAGCCAAAATGGATCATTTAGATGTGTATAAGCCAGATGTCATATAAGTTTTATACATCATAACATCAATCACTTTGATTTGTAGGCCAGAGTTCACTTTTCCTTAAGATGATCATTGAGAACTATTAAGCAATTGAACACCTAAGTCTACAAACCTTATCAATGTCATAGGGGGAAATAATAGGAAGGTTCCACTTATGTGTACCTTTAGGAATATGTACTATTTTTTATTTTTAATTCGTCACTTTGCTTAGTCAAGCATATTAAACATGTTCTTCAAGTATACAAAGTTTCAATTTTTCACGGGATATTAAAATTTACAACGCAATGTAAATTCTGAGTATAAAATTTAATCCACGACCTATGTGGACCTAGAATTACTGAATTAGATTTTCAAAGAAAAATAAACTATTTCAGTGATACACAGTCCTTGTGGTTTATACAGATCGTTCTCTTAAAAGTCGTACAAGTGAAACTAAACAAACAATATCGAATCAAAAGCACCTTCATTCCATACAAATGTGAAATAGCATAAAGCCTACCCCCACTTCACCCCACCCGACCTAGCTTGCCCACATGAACCTGTACCCCACACGCACAAGAACAGTGCCAGAGAGGGGATAAGAATTAATTAAGATATATATTCCTTGGTGATATTATTGTTGATATTGTGTGAGTTGTTAAAATCCATGTCATTGATTATTTAAAGTATTGTTAAAATTTATGTATAAAAAACTACTAACTCACAAGAATTCCATTCATGGTATCAAAGTTAGTGTACATATAGCAAGATTGTGGGATAATACTAATTTTAACATCGAGAATGCATGGTTGCAGTGTTGAGCTTTTAAGGTGAGACCATACTATGAATTTTACAAGAAGTTCACATACACATGTTGACCAATAGAAATAATCCCTTATGTAAAGTCTCAAGTCAGAAAAGTCTTTCTTGTGTTATAACAAGCAACATTTTCTATGAACAACAACCAATTCAACTTTATATACTAGCCATGATTTAGATTGAATATTCTCCCCCAATTGCTTGATTCCCATACATGTACCACAGAATCAAAAAATAAATTATGTGTATGAAATGAATTAAGATTTGAACAGACTAAGCTTAGAATAAGCAAAATTTAATATCAAGTAAGTTTTGTTTCAAATTATGTTAGGACAAGTTATTTTTTGTTACTTATAAGTGAAAAACATCGAGTATAGATCTTCCATTACTACCAAAATAAAGTAATTTGCATGTTTTCAATTTGATTAGTTAAATATTTACTTATTTAAGAACTTAAATTATTTAATAAGTTGAATTTAAGCTTTAGCCTAACACGATATTAAACATGGACATTAGTAAAATCTTGATATACTTAAGTTTTGAATTACAAGATATGGAAAAAGGTACCCCATAGATGGTGGAATGACGAGTCTCTTCGTATCCGAAATACCACATATTTGCCAGTATAACATAAAAGGAAAATTCTACTTGTACCTAACCTTCTACCTAATGGATTACATAATTGGCACGTGGCAACCTCCTATTGGTGGGGTGCTAGGTAGAAGGTTAGGTACAAGTAGCACAACCCAACATGAGAGAGAGAGAGAGAGAGAGAGATAGAGAGAGAGAGAGAGAGAGAGAGAGAGAGAGAGAGAGATTCCACTTCAATCTATCAAACGTGTCAGTTTTTAAGCATGTTTGAGAAGTATTTATAATTGGTTTGAATTTTAAATAGATAAAAATATTTTTGGATTGCTCGAATCGTGTGGATTAAAAAGGGGTTTTAATGTTTGTACATGACAGGCAAAATGTAGAGATTTTAAATTTAATATTTTTATGTTAAACTGTCAATGCAAAGCCCGTCTAGCTCAGCCGGTAGAGCGCAAGGCTCTTAACCTTGTGGTCGTGGGTTCGAGCCCCACGGTGGGCGTTTCTGATTATTTTGCCTTTTTTGGAACCTTTTCCAGTCCCTATACCTGTACCGATTTACCCGCTTCAATTTCATTCCACAGCTTTTTGTCTCATATTATTTCAACTTTCACCATTCACCCATATGAAATTTACGACTATTTTCTTGTACGACGAGTACAATATAAAGCAATTTAATGACAGTTGAATCAAATGTATTGAGGGTTATTTGAGATGACTTTGAAAAATCAAAATAAGTTTTTGAGACAGAGAAGTTGCTTTTGGACTCGTTTGACTAATTTTACAAAATTGATTCAACTAATTAAAAGAACTTTTAGAAGAAGTTGGTCCAACGTGACTTCTCTAAAAGTACTTCAAAATAAGTTCTTTTAAAATTTGGTTTCCAAACAAAATTTAAGGCGACTTCCTCCAAAAGCTCCTCCACAAGAAGCAAAAACAAAAATTATGTCAAACGAGCCCGAAGATATTTAGACGTGTTATTTGACAGCGAGAAAATTACATAATTTTAGAGGTTTAAAGTTTAGAATTCAAAAATCAGGGACCAAACTTTATTTTTCAAAAATCAGGTGATATATAAAAATCATAACTCTAATTTTTCATTCACTACCCCCTCCCCTCCTCATCCTGCCTCCCCTTTCCTCTCTCCATCCTGTTGCTGCTGGCAGCTGCTTGCTGTTGCGAACAGTAGCAGGCCGCTGCCGGCCACCTTGTGATGTGACAGATTGGTGGTTGTTATTTGTTGTTAGTGGATCTGTGTGGTGGCGGATTGGTGGTTAGCTGTTTATGATTGTTGTTGTTGGTGGCGGATTTATTGTTGGTGGTTGGCTGTTGGTGGCGGCGGCGGATATGTTGTTGTTGGGGTTCAGTTTTCATCCTATCATGTGTTCTGTATTCTGCGGCTGGTTAGTTTGTGTTGGTTTATCTGTGACTTGTGACCAAGTATTGGTGGTAGCGTCGGTAGTCTGTAACCAAATGTTTGGTAATATCTGTGACCAGTTACTCAATTGTGACCTAAAAATTAAATAATACGCGAATCAAAAATAATTGTGACCTCAAAATAATCTGTGACGTACAAATTTATTGATTTGTGATCTCGAAATAATCTGTGATAAAAAAAATTTGACGATATGTGACCAGTAAATAAATCTGTAACTTATGCCCCTGTTTGAAATCCATTTTGAGTAGAAAAGAATTTTTGGAATAGTGATTGATGTAAGAATGTGTGGTGAAAAAGTGATGATTTTTTTTTTATTTGTGTGGAATATTATTTTATTAGGAGAATGTGTGGTTGAGATGAAAAATGAGAATGAGAAATTAATAAGTGTCAAACGGGGGCTATAGCCTATAACTATGAATATGTTACCATGAATCACAAATTGTGATTTTATTATCTTTATATAATAAATATTTTTAATTAATTAAATTGATACCTGATTTTTGAATTTTCATATTATTTACCTTACTTTTGAATTGAGGTAAATAATACACCTTAAATATGAACTTTTCCCTTTGACAGTTGTGTTCCAAGCTCGACAAGTCCTAGATTTCTCACATTCCCAACAAATTGTGTTGTGACCAAATTTAAACCTCTAACTAGTTCCAAGCTCGACAAGTCCTAGATTTCTCACATTCCGGGCAAATTTTGTTAACCAAACTTAAACCTCTAACTAGTTCAAAGGTCGACAACTCTTAGATTTCTCACATTCCAGGCAAATTTTGTTAACCAGACTTAAACCTCTAACCATCTAACCAGTTCCAAGCTCGACAAGTCCTAGATTTCTCATATTCCAGGCAAATTGTGTTAACCAAACTTAAACCTTAACTATGCAAACCCGATTTTTTTATTTTTTTTTAGTATGGTCAAGCTTTTCGACGCTTAATTTTAAGCCACCAATTTCTCACATTCCAGGTAAATTGTGTTAACCAAACTTAAACCTCTTAACTATGCAAACCCGATTTTTATTATTATTGTTAAGTATGGACAAGCTTTTCGACGGTTAATTTTAAGCCACCCAAGCAAGAGTAAAATCTGGAAAATCCAAACCTGTATTAGAATTCATGTTCCAAGATTTGACAAAGTTTCATGTTGGCAAATTAATAAAGGTCGACCCGGTTCAAGCTAGTGACATTGCAATAACATGACGCTGTCATGTAATCAAATCATCAGCACTCGAATGTGAAGAAAATACCATGCCAAACTAGATATAAAAATTTCTCAAAGAAAATGAAATAGTACTTGTAATGGTTATGTATTCAAGAAAAAGCCCTCTTCCGACCACGTCCTCGTACAACACAATTCTTGTTAGAAACGATTGAAGGTTACGCTTGTGAGATGTGTTGGGTTCAAAAAAACTCTGAAGCTATCATATGAGACACTGCCATCTGGAAAGACACTTTCTTCAGCCATGGTTCACTGCAGCGGAATCGTAAATTTTCTCACGAGGGATGATTCGGAGGAGCTGCCCACAGCTTTACTTTCTTGTCAACGCTGGCCGTGGCTAAAATTGACGATTGCCTATTTTCTGTTCAAAGAACATGTGAATCAAAAGCAATTTTAGATGCAATTAGATACTTCAGAGAGGTATACACATGGAGTACAAGTAGCCAAGTGTTGAATTTGTTTGAGACTAATTTTTATGATGGTTGCTTGGCACCTGCATTTGCCTGTTTCATTCAACAAGGAACAAATGCCGTCGCACCCCAACCACGTAGAGAGAGAAAAACAACAGAATTTTGAATGTGGGCTGGGAAGCAGCCTGCGGCCCAAGAAATTAAATGAAGCTACTAGAGTAAATAAATAAGGAAACAGTATTGCTATATACAGAAGCAAAAGTCAGGAAATGGTACTCCTGAAATTCAAAAGAAATTTACCTATTGGAATGGTTGTAGGTGTCCATGCCAAGTCTGTAATCTCACCTGCATGATACATTGCTTGCATTATATATTTGCAGAAGAATTTCACAGAATCATAATCTGAAGGTCAATGCTGAAGTACCCAAAATCGACAGTCAGAAACTAAATTATGATTGTATAATCACAATGTTGGACAAGATTAGCCCATAACTGTTATAGGTCATTTGTCTTATCTGCTAAAACAGATAGAACAGATTTATTTTTTAAAATTCCAAGAGAATAGCAAAGGCAAAGAGTTGTGCAGTATAATAATTTTTGGCAGCTTTGGGTAACAAAATCTGACTCTAACCATCTTGCGCATCATGACAAATAGTTGGTCTGCACTCAGTCCGCTCAAGAAGCAAAACCTCCATTTTCTATAACAAATATTCATATATAGACTGAACCTTTTATAGCCAGCATAAAGACGATTTCAGAAGTGAAATAAATCTGACAAATACAAAACCAAAAGGAACATTTTTTTTTTTCCCTTTTCTTTATTGGAACTGGAAAATGAGCTAAGATAGAACTTGGTTCCATCAAAACTAGTTCATTTGCAATCCAACACATACCAGTAGGAGACTACTAAACTACCGCTATTCAAAATTCTGATGCTTCACAAGGGGTGATACATCTACAGATTTTACAACACTAACGGTACAATGCACACTGCTACCCGGATTTCTGGATGATACTCATTCACAGACCAAAACAAAAATAAATACATCTCCCCATGGCATCATGTTATTAAGTAGATTCCGAATTCTACTACAGCGTGCCATATAGTGACGTGCCATGAAGATAGTAAAGCTTTTATACTGTGAAGAATTAATAGTCTCCAGAATTTCATTTCTTCATTTAAAGATATAAAATGGTAATGGTTGAAGTAGTTGTTATCGGGGATAACTAAGTTAACCATGAAGTTCCGGATTGATAACTCCAACAAAAAATAAAGAATCTAGATGTGGCCCAAAAGGAATATAAACACATAAAGAAGAAAAAAGAAAGCTCGGAACTCTCGAAAATAGGCTTACCATCGTGGGCCTTGTCAACCGTGTCCAAAACCTGACCTGTCTCAGCACATAACCACTGCAGTGTTGAACCATGAGTTGCTGCCAATATCTTTCCATCGGGGGAAAGACAGAGACGATCATAGTGTAAAGTCGTGCCATTTGAATCAGAAAGTGGAATGGGCAACACCTTCAAAGTCTTTGAGTCCTCATCTAGATGATATCGAACTTCAAGAAACGGATAAAGAAGATTACCGCAATGTATAATGTAATAACTCTAGTCTCATAGAAAGCAGAGAAAAAAACAGAGGAAAATTTAGGATGACATCATTGACTTCTAAAGGACATCTCTTTCTCAGTGACCACAAAGATAACTAATAATAAGTATCAAGGTACAAATTGGTCAGGTCATTCTTCCACTGTGTTTTTATGTCGATTCTATCATTTCTTGATAAACTAATAAATATTGACATTTAACAGAGACAAATTTACAGGCTTGTAACATAGGGCATTTTGGAAATGCTCTTCACAAGGTAAACTATAACAAATTCCTAATAAGAAAATTACGACCGGAGTCCCCAACTTCTGGAAATGTAAAAAGAACGTCTCCAGTGCTCAATTTGTAGCAAGTGGTCAGTGGTCAGTGGTCAGTATTTTATTTTTGTGGCGCATAGGTTCCATATACACAGTTCTAATCCATTTGGATGTTAAAATGTCAAACCATTAGACCCTCACTTTGAATCAATAATAAGCAAAGGAAAAGAGGAAAATAACCAAAAAATAAAAAAATGCCACAACCTGGCGGAGATGGGGCAAAACCAGAGCAGGGGTAGCGGCGACAGCAGTTGGGAGTGGAGGTAGGGTTTGCTTTCATTTTTCCTTTCCTTTTCTTCTCATTTTTCCTTTTTCATCCTTTTTTCCTTTTTGATTTATTTCTCATTAAAATTAAATGTTTACTTATTTTATCCTTAAGAAGTGAGTCGTGTGTCACTCACGTGACACTTTAATGTCCAAACCGTCTAGTCGGGACCCACTTGCTACATTTTACATAGGTTGGGGACCCCTAGTAATTTTCCCGGTTCCAACTTAGAAAAATCCTCCATTTCAGAGCTTTAGCTTCGATGGAAAAATAACTGAATAACAGTATAGAAGAGAGCTACTCATACCATTGATATTCCATATTCTTATCGAACCATCCTTGGATACAGTGATGATTTGTTCCGAATTTGGAGAAAAGCACAGCCAAGTTACCGCACTCTGAACATCAGAAATACCAAATGAACAAACGAGAAAAATTCAGCAGCACACACATGTTCACGGCTTTTGGCTATGAAAGTCACAGACAGGATTAATTGAAAAAATGACAAGGTGAAGCGAGAGTTATCCAACTAAATTAAGACATCGTAGTTCAAAATGCGCTATGTGGAAGCTTGAATTAGGATCTCAAGGCAGAGCTTACAAAATCTATTCCAATCCAACACAAAATTTCGGCTCTGATAAGATGCTTGCAACAATTTCCTTGAATACCGAGTATTTTTTCCACTTCCATTGTTAGTTAATTGTTGGTATCAAGGCAGAGCTTACAAGTTTATTCCAGTCCAACACAACTTCAGCTCTTATAAGATGCTTCCAACAATTTCCTTGAATACCAAGTATTTTTTCCACTTCCATTGTTAGTTGAACGTTGGTTAACACTTAAGCTTTGATAAATTGTCTGTAATGAAGTTGAGATTATAAACCGAAACCCCAAAGTGACGTTCATGGAATTTCCAAAAAGTAGATAAAAGGGTCATGAATCCATAATATGTTAATAGGTCTAAGGACGGAAGAGACGACCTTAGCTAAAATATGTTACTTTGCATTATTCCACAACGTAGCTACCATCACATTCACATTTAAACTATGAGTCTAACAAAAGTTAGAATAGGAAAGAAGATGAGCATGGTAAGTCATGAAGCATGAGCGTACTCAACCTTGTGTCCTTTGAGCTGCATGACTCTCACGATCTCCTTCACTGAGCCATCTTTTGAATAGACAATTTCCCAAACCTGTCATAATAAATATCATATAAGTAAATGGAAGTATATTGATTCGTAACCAGATGTTGAGCTAACTTACAACAACAATGTTCAGTGTTTAAAAAGGAAAAATTGAGTATTGAGGTGTTTTTCCTTCATTAGGTGAGGCATAAGCCTCGAGGCACCATGAGACATAAGCCTCACCATGAACCAAAAAAAAAATAGTCAAAAAAATACAAGAATATAAAAATAAGCATGTAAGTTAATAAACCAACCGTAACGTTCCAAAATCAATAGATTAACTTAAAGTATCATTGCGAACAAGCACAAAATAAATTAATAAAAACATAAAGTCGCAACTCAAACAAAAAAGATAAATCTCCTATGTAATCACTCATCGCTACTACTGAGACCATGTATAGAATCACTAGTCTCCGCCAAAGTGATGTCTGGATCTGGAGGGAAGTCACCGTCGGGGGAGTGATGACGTTCTAGGGCTGCAGTGTTGTTTTAGAATGCGTGTTGTATGTTTATATTATTTGTGTATTTGAAATTATAAAGTAAATTATATATGGCATATTAATATATTTTATTAAAATATAATAGATTCCAAAAGCTATTTAAATAAATAAAGATTTCCAATGAAGTCCACCAATGAAATATGAGAACTTTAATGAGATAGTGGTACACAAGGTAATTTAAGAGAGGCGCAAGTCTTAATCACAAAAGGTGTTAGCCTCATTTTGGGCCAAAAAATTCCGCCTTAGCACTATTTTCTAGCACCTCATATCGAGGCACCTTTTAAACCATGACACATTTATTTTGATAGAAAACCCAAAAACAAAAACAACTTTTCAAAATAATTCCTTCAAATTTGAGAGGATGAACAAATTGTCTTCCAATGAAGGCTAGATCATTTTCCAAGCACATGCCAATATATGTTATCATGGAGAAAATTGAGGCTATAACTCTTATTCTGATACCACTCAATCAAGCATTTATGAGTCAATTACGAGATGTGGGAAGAAGATATAATTCCCAGTCAAAAGAGACATAGCCCTAACAAATAAAATGGAATAATGGCAAATGCGTTTGCACAGCCCAATAAACCATTCAAGTTCATTCTTACA
This sequence comes from Fraxinus floribunda, assembly GCA_903798395.1. Classification (NCBI taxonomy): domain Eukaryota; kingdom Viridiplantae; phylum Streptophyta; class Magnoliopsida; order Lamiales; family Oleaceae; genus Fraxinus; species Fraxinus floribunda. Next base: position 6,751 of record CAIGRS010322049.1, on the reverse strand, counting down.
AGATAACTTTGCTCCTTAAAAGCTCCACCAATGTTCAAATGGAACAAAATTAGCCACATAAACAATTTTGAATGTCAATCGTTCATGTTTTTAATGCCCTTTAACCCTCCTAATTCTTCGCCTACAAGTTTCCCACGCCTATTTGTGGACTTCTGACACAGGTCCATTCACATTACCATCCATGCAATTATGACGTGAAAATGATGGTTTGATTTCAGATCTTAACTTTTCACATGTCTTTATAAATAAACAAGGTTTTTGGAGTTTAAGGACGTCTTCTTTCTTTCCTTTCTTCACTTGGGTTGAATTTCCTTCTCTACTTTCTTCTGTAAAAGATGCCTACTGAGTGACCTTGAGTTTCAGCATCTGGGTCATACCAGACTTCCTACATCTCAAAGCATGTGTAGAAGAGGTACACCAAAATGGATCATCTTTGCGCGTCTATAGGCACTGGACATTCAGGCTATGATGCACAAGAGCATCAGCAGTTTGGACAAGGAGAGGATCCACGAAGCCAAGTTCACTACCTAATTTATTTAAAAATTTATATTGCATAGGACCAGTACAAATGATTGCATAATTTCAAAAAAGAGTAAAGACTTTCTTCAGAACTAAAGATAAATTCCAGGTTGCCAATGGAACGGAAATCTCAAAAGTTTCAAGTCCATTATGTTACAATTTGAGCAATTTGCCCCATGAAATTGAGCAATTAAATTCCCGTGATGGAGAATTATACACCAGAAAGAAAACATGAAATATTAAAAACAAAAGGCCAAAGAGTGAATTACAAGAACGATTTCATAAGTCTCCTCTATTGTCCTAAACAGAAGCTTGTGTAACTGATTTACATATTTCTTTAAAAGAACAAAATCAATAGAGAAAGTGAAAGTGAAACATGAAACATAGCACACAGAAGTACGCAGGCACGCCCACTCACGTAGTAATTTACAACTTACAACCAAATTCAAAGCCTTTAATGTGGGATTATAAATGGACCCAGAATATAATGCAACTGTCGCTAAATTAATTGAACATGCAGAAAAAAGAAGGGAATTTTGACCTTCACATCAGCAGTAAAAGCAGCAGCAGCAATAAAACGTCCATTTGGAGATATGGTGGCCATTGTGTTTTTGAGCTGATTTGTATCTACATTACCCAATATCTTTCCAGTTTTTCCATGCCAAAGTATAATGTCAGTACCTGAAGAGTAACAGAAAATTCAAGAGAAAAGAGAAGTTAATGTGTTTGAATCTTTTCTTTTCCTTAGAACAAAAGGAGGATGTGAAAAACTGAGCTAGTTCTGCCATCATACAATTGACACATTTCAATACCTTCAACCACAATAATAAGTGAGAGTACGAATTAATCAGGTAATATAGGGAAATACCAAGACCGCTACTACACATAGCAACCATTACTGACTTAATACTGATTTTTATTCAGCACCTTTTACTTGTTTACTAATGTTTGCAGTTAAAGGGCGTTCGAAGGATGGGAATCAACCATAAACCAAAAACTTAACTAGGTTTGTCAGAAATAAGTGCCAAGTAGCTAATTAACTAAAACATGTGTTATTAACCATGGACAACAATAGAACTGAAAGATGTTGATTCCAGCCATAGATCTACAATCAATAGATTCAAAAGTTTTAGATAAAGAAAACATGGTAAATGATAAAGTAGAAAACAGTTAAAAATAAAAATGTAAAATTAATGAATGGATGGATTGGTGAATCTAAAAAGAACAAAGGCACCTATTGTCATTACTTTTGTATGATATGATCATTGCTGATCATTAAGCCCCTGTTTGATGGCCTTTAAAACCCAAAAACAAAGTCTATTTGAATAGTAAATTTTTGGAGAATGTGTGGTTAAAAAGTAAAGAAAAATTTTGGGTGTATGTGCAAAATATTTTATTGCCTGATTGTGTGGTTGAAAATGAGTACATAGAAAATAGAGCTTTTGGATAATAGTTGTCAAACAGAGGCAAACTTAATTATGTTCATCTGGAAAAGCAAAATTTTCATAGGATCAAAAAGAAGAAAGAAAATTAAGAAAATGCTGAACCATAAAGACCTTTTTTTTACTGAACCATAAGAGGTTACTATAGACATATACATTCTACTCAATACAAATTCATATTGAGCATAATCAAAACTTCTTTATATCTCTATGGAAAAATGAAAGTAACCAACAAGATTGGAAATATTTCACTAAATAGATGATTCTTTAAGAAATCTTCAAATTATTTGATATAACAAGACAAAAGAAAGATATCAGAAATACCTTCAGAACATGAAGCGATAATTGTGCTTCCATCAGCAGTGCCATAAGTTGCCTTAGTTCCCACCAAAGTGAGGATGGCCCTCTTATCGTGAACTTTATGGTGTTGCCATTTAATTTCAGGGAGTGGAAGCTTAGCTTGCTGCTTCTGTTCACCAGTTGTATTGAGTTTTTCCTCCCCATACAAATATAAAGATGCACCAGTAAGTGTCTGGGAAGCCACTACCACAGATGATGCGTTATCGGCAAATACCACGGCTTTAGGATGACCACCAGCAGGCACATTAATTCTCAGAAACCTAGGTAAATTGGGAAAGATTTAATCAATGGCAATAAAAAAGATACATGCATAATAGTTATGTGGAGATAAGTAGGTTAGTAGAGATCCGTACTTGAAACTTTTACTTGAGACATCATCCAACCTGAAAATCCTGACAACACCATCTCCACAAGCTGTACCCACAAACAATATGTTACGTACAACATAAGGACGTTACTTCAATGTCAGAACCTAAGATGCCAAATGCCTGATAAGACAGAACTAGAAGAAAGAGAAAGCTATAAGACCTACATTTGCATGTAATATACTATTTTTTACATCTTTCAAATTCATTTGATCAGATTAGCATGTATAAAGTTAACAGACATACAACAGAAAAAGACGCCAAAGCATAAAATGTATTATAATTCTAATTCCTATACACTGTATGAAAAGAAAATCTAGTCTAGAATATAAATTGTCCACAGAGAACACAGTTTGTCAAACCACTCGGGAGGAAAGATCCACACAAGTGTCGTATCAAGTATGCAAGCAAGTAGTAGAATATAGTCTTAACAACATCCAGCAAGTCATAGAAGCTCCAATGTATGGATGTTCCATGTAATTAGAAGGCCAACATAATGGAAGAAATCCACACAAGTGTCATATAAAGCCAGCAATTAGTAGAATATAACCTTAACACCATCCATCAAATCATAAATGCTCCCTGCAGTCACAAGGCAGGCCAACACAAGAATATGCATAAGAAACAACTGATCACTCCTGTTCCGGGCTAAATTTACCATACTGTCAAACCTCAAAAAGGTCATCTTGAACCAATATCAATATAAAGGAGCACCAGCTAGAGCGGGCAAATTTCTCATTTAAAATTTACTGGTGGCATTCAAAATACACATTTCAATAAAACTAGCTCTGTTATTTCCCAAAATGCATATTTGAACAAAAGTCTCCTTTTCACCAAAACAGGTTTTCACTATGAGCTACAGTTTCAACAATCAGGCAATCCACAAATAACACAAGTTGTTCTCACAATTAAACCAAAAGTTATACCACCTACACGAAACCCAGGTACAGAATCCTCCTAATCATGCACCAAACTGTGAAATACAATTCTTTGACATTAACCGAAACAAAATGGGATTAAAACTAGGCTATTTACCAGTTGCTAAACTACGCCCATCTGGAGAAAAACATAGGCCTGTAACAGCATCCCCATGCCCTTTCAACGTATTCAAATCCAACGGGTGATGCTTCTTGGCCACATCCTATATTCCACATTACACCCAAAAATGTTAAAACAAATTATATACAACCTACTACACACACCATATAATTATATATACACATCTATCAACAAAATGAGAATAATTTTATTACTTTATCGGCGGTGTGCGAGTGAGAGTGAGATTTGGGCTGCGATTTTTTGGTGGTTGAAGGCTTTGAAGAAGGTTTCGGATTGGAATTAAGCGACTCGGGTCGGGCAATTGATTCTATTTCAGATTTACGCTTCCGGAAATAGCTTCCGAATACTATAAATGCGATCAAAGCTCCAATAATCACGGAAAGTAGTATAATTGGAAGAGCCGCATCCATTTTCGCTCGATTGATTTGAGGTTTTTCAGTCGTTTATGAGCTTACAGATTAAAACTTTGACGATCGGATTAATCGATCAGAATTACTGAGAATTAAGGGTTCAGTTTATGGGATTACACCGGTGAGCGTCGGTCCTCTATTGCTATTGCTGTGTTACGTTCTCTCCAATTTTGTCCAATTTCAACTGAAGTCGCGTTGTGATCTTCTACAGTGGCTTTATGTTTAGCCGTGTTTGGTTGTGCTTAAAATCCAATTTTACTCTCTACCGAACGCACCCTAGGTGAAGCTTTAAAAGTCTCTCTCTTTTTTTTTTTTAAAAGTAAAATGAGACCGGTTTATAGGGGTGTTAAATGCAGTGAGCCGATGCTCGACTCGCTCAACAAAAGTCCGACTTGCCTCATCAGCTTGCCATATTTTTTCTTGCTTTGTCATTGCATATTTTATTTTATTTTATTTTTATATTTGTCAATTCGATTAGCACATGAATTAAAGAGCTTGCTACCAACCTTACTCGTTCGACAAGCAGTTCACGTGATCAAATTGTTGCTCGACTCGTTAGTGAAACGAGCTGAATAAAAGTTCGCCCCTCTCAATACCCCTTCGTGTGTATATGATTCATTTGATCGATTATGTCAATAAGTACTTTTAGTCTTATTCTATTGTTTTCCCTTTTCGTAAAGAATTTATTTTGCACTAAATAAAAATAGGATAAAACCACTTGTGCATTGTCTTGTGTACATTGTGGTTTACACTCCATTGAGTTTCAAATTGATGGGCGGGAATGTGTGTTTTTTTTTTTTGAAAAATGTCCAATAATATCAAGACACGTGGCACAATATCAAAATTGTTGTCAAAGAAAATGTACATGTAGCATGATTCATAAAAATAAGACGTCGGAGTTGGTTGTTCACAAATTAAGAGCATGTTTAGTAACAATTAAAATTGAAAATATGACCGTCATTGGGTCCTACCCGTCTATTAAAAGTCAATAATAACGGTTAGTTTTTCAATTTTAATCTCTACCAAACAGGTTCTAAGCAATGCGAGCTCACATTTCACGAGTGGTGATGAATTTTCGACACGTACTGTGTTTGATTCTAAAATTTTAGTGATGCGTCTTAACAAAAAAGTGGACCTTGGTTGCCACTTTTTTAGTGGATCCTTCATCCAAGACACAACTTCGGTACTGTTATTATTGGTATACAACAATAACATCCTAAAATTGTTTAATAACATCCCGCGAGAAAGATAGCAATTGCTTCACTTTGTGTTAAATAAATATGACTATTATTTAAAAACTCGAGCTTTTAAACGAGATAATTCAATGCAATAGCTAATAGCTATCGCTCATTTTGAAAATTGTGCAGGTATCAAAATTTAATTAAACAAATGTGCCTTCTATATACAGTAAAATTTCGATAAATGAATGACCCACTATTGTAAACTCTTTTTGAGTAGAAGAGGAATGTTCATTTTTATATTTACACAATGCTCTCTTCATCTCATTTTTTGTGTTTTATTTGTACAAGAAATAACTTGAACGATTAATTTTTCAAGATATTAACTCTATGTTTGATGGTCATTATTATGTAAAAATGATATTTTGAATAGTGGTTTTTTGGAAACCGTGTGATTAAAAAATTAGAAAAAAAAATTGGGATTACGTGTAAACTATTTTAGGGCCTATTTGGTACTGATTAAAATTCAATTAAAATTGAAAATATAGTCGTTATTGGGTCTCACTCGTCTAATAAAAGTCAACAATAACGACTAATTTTTCAATTTTAATTCGATTTTAATCTCAACCAAACGAGCTCTTACTATGTAAACGTGTGGTTGAAAATGGGTATGAGAAATAATTTTTGAACTACACCACATTCAATTTTTTATTTTTATAATTTCCTCGATGTATTACATAAATTCAATGATTATTTGGACAATTAACTCTAAAATATAATACTGTTATAAAAATATAAAATATTCTATAGATTAATAAATATTCATTCATTGATAAATTAATAAATTATTTATTTATTGACAAATTAATAATTCATCTAAAATAATAATTTTTCTCAATCCTTACATTATTATTTTATAGAGGTTTTCATTTGTAGCTTTATCTCCTTCTTTAATGGCAAAGTGGTGATTTCAATGTATTGAACTACAATGAAGGCTAAAGGGGCTTACAACTATCTAAATACTAGTGACTAATAGTACTATCGTTTTTAAAATTGAATAATGTTATTTATGACCAAATTTATGTGGTAGTGTTTCCTTGATTGATTATGAGGTAAGTTATCACGAGACATTGAATCAAGAAGTTCACTCATCGTCAAAGAATTATGGATAGCAATATTCTTAAAATTTACATAAACATGTTAGGCAAAAACAGTCATGTTCTCCTGCCCACCGTGGGCAGGAGAACATACCGCTACGTCAGCAGTGGAATGAAATTTATTTTTTTTGGCTTTTTCCCCTGCAGCCGCCTCCACCTTTCTCTTTTACCTACCCCTTACACACTCACACCTACTCCAGTTATTACCCAACCCTTTATAAAGTAAATAGTGTTTTTTTTTATCTCAATTTTTGAAATTAT
>CAIGRS010322048.1:0-10644 GCA_903798395.1 Fraxinus floribunda | reverse complement strand
GCTCGTGCTCGTCTTTTGACGAGCTCGAGCGGCCCGTGGATCGCTACAGTACGAGCCGAGCGGGCGAGCCGACGAGCTACTCGGCTCGATTGCCACCTCTAAGAAAAATGTTGCTAACAAATATAGTTATTACATGACAATTTGCTTAAACAAACGACAAGTTTTGACTTTCCATTGATGAATAAGACTTGCATGAAAACTATTATGTAACACTACATGGTTCATTTACAATGCTGTTTTAAACAGTACACTGGAAGACTCCAAAATAAGTTAGTAAAATAATTAATTAAAGATGGACTNTACATGACAATTTGCTTAAACAAACGACAAGTTTTGACTTTCCATTGATGAATAAGACTTGCATGAAAACTATTATGTAACACTACATGGTTCATTTACAATGCTGTTTTAAACAGTACACTGGAAGACTCCAAAATAAGTTAGTAAAATAATTAATTAAAGATGGACTTTTCTTGTTTATCCCTTCCGCCTTACTCTAAACTTTTATGGGCGAGAATTTACACTCTTTTGAAACATTGTACAAAGCAATTTTTTTTTTTTTTTTTGGTCTAGGGATTGGTTCTCCAGTCTTGAGCGAGGTACCATACCCGAATTCTTCAAGTTTATAAACTGACACAAAAACTGAAAAAACATCAAAGTTAGTCGATCGACTTATTTGAGTCACATTATTTTGGAAGAATGTATTCAGGAATAGTAGATTGATAGAGAATGTGTGGTTGAAAAAAAAGGAAAAATTATTGATGTGATGAAAAATATTATTTTATTGGAGAATGCGAGGTTGAAAATGAATAGAAGAATGAGAATGAAAATTTTAATATGTACCAAACAGAGACTTAATAATAAATGAAATAAAAGACAGATCTCCATCATCACCCTGTCCCTTCTACAGTAATTAAAAAAAATGAACTTATACATCGGAAAGTTTAAAAAATATATATATTATTAAGCCACTGTTTGGTACACATTAAAATTTTCATTTTCATTCTTCTACTCATTTTCAACCACATTCTTTAATAAAATAATATTTTTCATCACATCAATAACTTTTCCTTCTTTTTCAACCACATATTCTCCATCAACTTACAGAATGCATTCTTCCAAAATAATGTGGATCAAACACACCCTTACAAAGGTTTTTATCTTTGTAAGAAAAAAAATATGATTATATAAATTGATTAAGTCCCTGCTTGATCCACATTATTTTTTTCATTTTCATTTTTCTACTCATTTTTAACCACACATTCTTTAATAAAATAATATTTTCTGTCGTATCAATAACTTTTTCTTCTTTTTCAATCACACATTCTTCATCAATCTACTATTCTAGAATACATTCTTCCAAAATAATGTAGCTCAAACACACCATAAATGTTAGTATTTTACGTGCTTTCTTTTAGGATTGACCTAATGGGTAAAAAAGAGAGGTTAGAACGATCCACGTTGGACCTCTGGATAAAAGAATTAACAACATTCTTTTAAAATAAATTTCGAGTCAAGAATTTTAACTTTAATCGATGAATTCCAAAATCTTTCCATGTGGTTGTTGAACAACCTTACATTTCAGACTCCAAAATCTATATTTTCTTGTTCTCCAATGGTCTCAATCATAATATACGAAAATTATTATCCAGGGCCTAAGTATCTAATTATGTGAGTTTTCATGCAAACAAATGTGATTCTTGGCACTTTCAATTTTGGTGATACGAATTTAACCATATTTCTTGCCATCTCTTTTCTCCTTTTGTCCTAGACAATTATTAGAGGTTATGTGGGGGAGTTAAGGGAGGTTATAGGGAGTTCTAAGTTTGAATTCTAAGTTCAAACAATTCTTTCAATCCTTTTGATGTCTTGTGAGTTGGTCGCCCCATGTGAGCGACCCACTACCTGTATAATCCAACACAACATTTATACATTCCTTAGTAATAACCTGTTGTGTTCTGTGGCAGGATGCCGGCCAGTTCGCCTCAGTGAATAGAATTCTAAACCTAGAATACTAGATAGACTAATGTCAATGCTCGAGACTGATTTGTAAAGCTTCTTCAACCATTGCAAAATGGGTAATTATATTCACACTGTCATTTTTATTTCTTGCATCATATTTTAATTGTACATGAGGTTCTTAATCTTTGCCCATAGCATTTATGTCCATAACGATTTTGTATATTGTTCTTATTCTCAAATTTTCCATTAGTTAACATATTTTGTAATTGATAATAATTTATGTTTAAAAGTCCATTGAAATGGCTTTAAATAACTTATTCTTTCATCACATTTTTAAAAAATAAATAAATAAAAAGTGTGGAAAAATATTTTTCGTACATTTCAAAGCATGAAAACCAAATATTTTGATATAAATTATCATAAAAAATGAGATGTACTCATTCATGGAAGGTTAAAGATAAGAATTCAACGAAAAAAAAGTTTAAAGAAATAATTACTACAATGAACAAAAATTGAAGAGTTTAATTGCAATTAAAATGTAGTGTATCAAATAAAATAATAAAAATTGTGGTGCCAATATAACCATTCTTGCAAAAAAAAAAAAAAAAGGAGCAATTTTAAAAAATTATCTATTAATTAAGCATGGGATAAAGATTTTCAAGGGCGATATCCTCGCTTTTTTTCCTCGTAGTTTTCTAGCTACTGCCTAACCTTAGGGTCCGTTTGATTGCAAGAGTTGAATTTGATTGGAAAGAAAATGAATTTCAGGGAATTAAATTGCCTAGAATTGTTTTCCTGGGAATTGTCAATTAATTGTGTTTGATTGGTATAATTTCCCACCTGAAAAATGTTGAAGTTTTGGATCTTTTGATGTTCATTTGACTTTGTTTTTTTATGAAAATTGTACATTAAAGAGATTTTTTTTTTTTTGAACAATTGTCCATAAAATTTGTTTTCACTAAAAAAATAAAATAAAATCTGGAAACCATTTTCCCACCACTTTGGTGGGAAAACAAATTCCACAAAATCATGGAAAAAGGGGACACATGGTGGGTGGGAGGAAAACATTTTCCATGAAATTTCTTGACTATCAAACATGGCAAAAGTGAGAATTGAAATTTCAATTCCATTTTCCATGGAATATTAGCTATCAAACATGCCCTTAGAGAAATTTGGCAGTCAAGTTAATTTTGTTACTCACTCAAATGCAGCTCTAGACCTACTGAAGAATGTGGAAGTAAAAGCCATAATAGGACCCCATTATTCAATGCAAGCAAACTTCATGATTGGTCTTGGAGACAAAGCTCAAGTTCCCATTATCTCATTTTCAGCAACAAGTCCTACTCTTTCATCAATTCGAAGTCCATACTTTATTCGTGCAACTCAAGAGGATTCATCTCAAGTAAATGCAATTAGTGCAATTGTTAAAGCATTTGGATGGAGAGAAGTAGTGCCCATCTATGTCCATAATGAGTTTGGAGAAGGGATCATACCTTTTCTGACAGATGCCCTGGAAAATGTCAATGCTCGTGTTCCTTACAGAAGTGTCATTCCTTCCATGGCCACAGATGATCAAATTGTTGCAGAGCTTTACAAGCTGATGACAATGCAAACCCGGGTTTTCATTGTCCACATGCTGACCTCTCTCGGTTCCCGGCTGTTCACCAAAGCAAAACTGCTTGGAATGATGAGTGAAAACTATGCATGGATTATAACTGATGGCATCACAAATGAAATAAATTCAATGGATACTTCTGTCATAGAGTCTATGCTAGGTGTAATAGGTGTAAAACCTTACATTCCAAAAACGAAAGGGCTTCATGAGTTCACCACTCAATGGCAGCGAAGCAATCTAATTCTTAATCCTGAATTAAACATATGTGGGCTCCGGGCTTACGATTCTGCAACAGCACTAGCCATGGCAATAGAGAAGGCAAGACTTACAAATGATAAGTTTCAAATGTCTAATGTTCCTAGAAATGCAACGGACCTTGAAAGGTTTGGAATCTCTAAAGATGGTCCGGAGCTCCTCCAAGCACTATCAAATACCACATTCAAAGGCCTTTCTGGAAATTTTCAATTACTCGATGGGCAACTGCAGTCATCTCTTTATGAGATAGTTAATCTAGTTGGGCATGGGGCTAGAGCGGTAGGATATTGGACAAAAGAAACTGGAATTGTTAAAGAACTGAATTCCTCAAATAGAAAGACATACTCCTCTTCCAAGAACAAGTTTGGATCAATTATATGGCCCGGTGACACAACATCGCCTCCCAAGGGTTGGGTAATCCCTACCAATGGAAAGATATTAAGAATAGGAGTACCAGTGAAGGATGGTTACACTGAATTCCTTCAAGTTTTTTGGAATTCTGCCTCTAACTCCACGGAGGTGAAAGGATACTGCAAAGATGTCTTCGATGCAGTAATGGCAAAATTGCCATATGGCGTACAATATGAATACATTCCATTTGCAACATCCGACCACAAGAGTGCTGGTAGTTACAATGATTTGGTCTATCAAGTGTACCTAGGAGTAAGTCTCTTAAATCTCCTTTGTAACTAGAAAAATCACTTTGTAACTAATGTTTCACACATTTTTTCACACAAACATGCTGCATATCTTATATAGAATCTCAACCAATAATGTAATTCTAATTTTTTCCTGATTAATGAACAGAACTATGATGCTGCAGTTGGAGATGTAACAATTGTAGCGAGTAGATCTCAGTATGTGGATTTTACTCTGCCATACACAGAATCTGGTGTTTCAATGATTGTGCCAATCAAAAAAAACAAGGGGAAAAACGCTTGGGCATTTTTGAAGCCATTGTCATGGGAACTCTGGTTGACAAGCTTTTGTTCATTTGTGTTCATCGGATTTTTGATTTGGCTTCTTGAACATCGAATAAATGAAGATTTTAGGGGGCCACCTTTACACCAAGTTGGCATGATATTATGGTTTTCCTTCTCAACCATGGTCTTTGCACATAGTAAGTTCTCTATACTCCAACTTACAATCACAGTAGAACAGTTGAAGAAATAATAGAAATGTACAAGCCTCACAGCTTTTCTAAAAAAACAGATCTAAATAAGGAAATTTCGAAATCACTTCCAGGCAGATATGCTGTAAATCTCAGTTGATTTAAGAAAAAATTAGGATTAGAAACAGAAATTAAGAGGCAAAACGTAGGAAATCTTGAAAGCACCTCCAGGCAAATTCTGCTGCAAGGTTTAATTGATCTGGATAAGTAACACTTCGACACTTTTTATATTGGTAGTTTAACACATTTGGTTGGAGGGCTAGACGAAAAGTTTATGATGCCCCTGTTTGACAACCATTATTTTAAAACTCTTTATCCTACATACTCATTTTCAACTACATATTCACATAATAAAATATTATGCACGTAAACCCAAAACTTTTCCATTCTTTTTAACCACAAATTCTTCAAAAATTCACTATTAAAAACATTGTTTTGAACAAATAATGGCCATCAAACAGGGGCTAGATATCATGCACTTCTGCTAATGAGAAAAAAACATAACTTTATCTTTGAACTGGATTGGATATACAGTTTTGATACTGATGATTCACATTAATTTTTTTGTAGCGGAGAAGATATTAAGCAACTTGGCTAGGTTTGTGCTGATCATCTGGCTCTTGGTGGTTCTTATACTAACCCAAAGTTACACTGCCAGTCTAACATCAATGTTGACAGTTCAGCAACTCCAGCCAACTATTACAGACATAAATCAGCTTCTTAAGAAAAAACAATATGTGGGATACCTACAGGGCTCGTTTGTTTATGATCTTCTAAAACGAATGAATTTTGACGAGTCTAGACTTGTACAATACAAGTCTCTGGAGGAATGTGATGAACTTCTCTCAAAAGGGAGTGGAAATGGTGGTATCGCTGCTGCTTTTGATGAGAAACCATATACGAAGCTTTTCCTCGCCAAATATTGCTCAAAATACACCATGGTTGAGCCAACATATAAGACTGATGGTTTTGCTTTTGTGTGTAACCCCTCTCTCTCTAGCCCCCCTGCACCCCACCAAAAAGAGGTCACATTTCATTGTTCTGAGTTTACTTATTTGTAACTTTTTGACTTCCAGGTTTTCCCTATAGGTTCTCCTCTAGTACCTGACGTCTCAAGAGCAATATTAAATGTGACCGAGGGAGAGAAGATGAGGGAAATCGAAAGAACATGGTTTGGGGAAAAATCTAAATGTCCAGATTCCAGCACATCACTTTCGTCCAACAACAACAACCTTGGGCTTGAGAGCTTTTGGGGACTTTTTTTAATAGCTGGAATAGCCGCAGTTTCTGCTCTTATAATCCATGTCATTTTGTTTCTACATGAACACTGGAATGTCTTACGATGCTCTGATCCCGATTCCTCAATATGGAGCAAAATAGTAAAGTTACTTCGACGTTTTGACAATAAAGATCTCAGTTCTCATACTTTCAGGAACATTGGACTGACAGAGAGAAACATCTGCGACGGTAACTGCATGGAGAGATTAGAGAAAGTCTCATCCCAGGGTAATTTCCCACAAACTCCACAAAGCCTTTCTTTAAATACTTCTCCACATACCAACTATCCGCCAAGTCCAACCTTCTCGAACCGCACGGAACAATGTTTAAATCCTCCACAAGTGATAGTGAATCCTGTGGAGAATGAGATGATAAATTTGCAAGCAGAAACAGTTCACGTGGTTGAACCTGAAATTGGGCTTGTGATTCCAAATGAAAATCATTAAGTTGGTGTATACTTGTTTATCTTAACCAATGGGTGATTAATTGTCATCTTGTATTTAATTGGGAAATCTCATGACTGTTAAAAAATAAAAATATTCCTAATTTCATATGAATGTCAGACTATTCTTCATCTCTTTTTTTCTCCTAGTCTCTTACATCTTCTAAGAATATTTGACAAGTGTGTTTTACTCATGAGTTTTATATTATTTTAACTTGATTTTTGGCTGGATCTCACGAGTATTATTTGTTTATTAGTCTTGCTTTATAAATTTGATGATGTAGAATTAATGATGGTAAAAGTGGAGAAAACAATGGTTGGAAAACAAGGCGCCACTTTGAAAGCAACACAGATTGACAGAGCTCTGGTGATGTGGTGCCATCGGTTAATTTGAGGCTGTTGGCAAATAATGATATTACCGTGCAATAATTTGGACAGAATAATAACTTGAAAAACGACATAAAATATTAATGGTCAAGGCAAGAGTTCGACACTTTCTCCTTAAAACGATAATGCCACGCATTGGTGTTGACTATATTCTAGCACTTATCTCCTAAGATACAACGACTTGTAATAGCAGCACTCCAAATTATAAGGCTCAACGAACCTACTTACGTTTTGATTTCTCTAAAATTGGAGGACTAAAATGCACGAAAATAACTTTCGAGACCGAGTTGCAAAATATGGAATAATGCAAGGATGAAGGAATATAATTTGAAAGAAGAATAAAATCAAAATTGATTTTGGAATGAATAAAAATCAGGGTATGATGACCTTTATATAGAAGTTGAAAAATTGTGTCCAAAAGACACAACAACCGATAAGTTATGTATTCAACAAACACAAACTGTTTGAACAGAAAATTGAACTGTCAACCGCCATCTTCTAGAAGAAATCACATGTCACGCACAGAACATTCGGGGAAAATAAATAATATAAATAAATATATAGTATTATTTTAAATAATAAAAAAATAATATAATTCAAATATTATTTTACAAAAAATATATATCAACTTGGCCCAAGCAGAAGACCACGACCCGTGATCTTGCCGAGCCGAGCCAACCGGTCGGAGGTGACGACGGTGCCCCTGTGGACTTTAGCTCAACCTACTAGCATGTAGGTTCTCTCTCATTCAAAGACTATTGGTACCCATTGGATCCCAAACTCAAGTTCCAAATTTGAACAATATAAAGTGGTTTCTATTCTTCTAGCTTTCCTATGTGGGATTGACATTTTTTAATTTTTCACCAATTTTTATTTCTAATTTATTTCAACTTCAGGTGATCATCTTTTGGCTTTAATTTCTCATTCACCCTAAATTAGTTTTGAGAAAATAAACACATTATATTAATCTACTTATGGAGTAGAACACACTAATTAAGAGAAATTTTTTGTCTAACTAACGAGACCTACTAAAATAATTGGTCAAACCAACTAATTAAATCAAAATTTTCCAACAATCTCCCACATAAATGAAAATTAATACAATATACTATGCGAATCCTATAGAGAGATCAAGCGAAATGTTATCGCATCTTGATAGGTACCTTATGGGCTTAAACATTCTATAGTAGAATATTATCGAATTTATTTAGCTAATTAGTGAATGCGTTGTCCTAAGCTGTCAGCTGTTAGTGTAAACCAAGACAATAGTATCAACACAATAACCTCCCTCACATTTTCGAGTTTTCATTGTTTTGTTCATTTTGGCCCTAAACAACTCTTGAATTTCATAAGTGTTTTAGAGAATTCAAGTCTTTGAAACATTCTCATAGAAGCGGCCACACTTCACACTTATATAGATGATCTCCTATTAAGAGTATATGACATACCCCACTTAGATAGTTCAAAATATAAGAATCAGTAAAAGTATAACTTAACCTAAAATGTTTTGCAGGTAACACTTTCTTATCGTTGGAATGAGTTGTTAACTCCGAAGCGCTTCTTTAAATCTTCATAACTTAGTTGTCCCATTGAACCAAGATTTTGGAATGTCCAGTCAGAAATGTTGGGTTACCATTACAAAGATTCTTGCGCATTAAATTTTAAACTTATTTTCCTTGATAGACAGTATAATTGATCTCTTGGTAAGCCTTTGGTAAGTGGATCCGCGAAATTTTCTCTAGATTTTGCATAATCTATGAAAATAACACCATTTGAGATTAATTGCTTAATTGTATTATGTCTTCAATGAATATGTGGAGACTTACCATTATACATACTACTTTATGCTCTACCGATAGTCGACTAACTATCAAAATGCATACTAATTGTAGGAACGGGTTAGGTCAACATGGAATATCCACTAAAAAATTACAAAGCCATTCTACTTTTTCTCCAGCTTTATCTAAAGCTGTAAACTCAGATTTCATCGTGGATCGAGCTATACACATTTGTTTAAAGAATTTCCAAGATACGACCGCACCACCAATGATAAAAACATACCCACTACTGTATCTGATATCCAATTAACATCATTGTATCCTTATAATACAACTGGATATCTAGTATGATTGATCTAATATTTAAGATATATTGTAGATATCTAAGAACCCTTACCAGTTCAATGCTCATTATTTAAATTACTTGTATATCTACTAAGTTTGTTCACTGCATATGCAATATCCAGACAAGTGCAGCTTGTAATATACATTAGATTGTCTATTATCTGAAAGTACTCTAATTGAGACACGAGTTCGCCTTTATGTTTGACCAAATGTAGACTTAAGTCTATCGATGTTCTAACTAGACTTTCATCATAAATATGAAATTTCTTAAGTACAGTCTCAATATAGTGAGATTGAGATAGAACAAGTCCTACAGATGTTTTAAGATTTTTAATTCCTAATATTACATCTGCAATACTCATATCTTTCATGTCAAAATGTTTTGTTGACATTTTCTTGGCAGTTGTTATGATATCACAGTTACTATCCATAATTAGAATGTCATCAACATATGGACGTACAATTACATATGCATTAGGTGTGATTTTAATATAAATACATTTATCACACTCTTTAATCTTAAAATTATTTGACAACATAGTTTTATCAAATTTTGCATGCAATTGTTTGGCATTTGTTTTAGTCTATATAATGACTTAATGAGCCTACACACATTTTTCTCATGTCCAGGAGCAATGAACCATTCGAGTTGTTTCATGTAAATTTCTTCTTCTAACTCACCATTTAAGAAAGCCATTTTTACGTCTATTTGATGAATTTCCAAATTATGCAATGATATTATCCTTGTGACATGTGAGTATGTATCGAAAAAAACCAAGGCTTTCTGTTTGTTTGAATCCTTTAGCTATCAATCCGACCTTATATTTATCAACTGATCCATGAGTCTTTAATTTTCTTTTGAAAATCCATCTAACTTTAACGGTTTGTCACTAGATAGGAGATCTACCAACTTGCAGGTATGATTCTGCATAATAGAATTAATTTCACTATTGATAGCCTCTTTCTAGAATGGTGCTTCTCGACTAGACATTGCTTCATTGAATGTCCTAGCTTTATTTTTTAACAAATAAGTTAAAAAATATGAACCAAAAGATGTAGAAGTTTTAGTCATTTTGCTTCGTCTTGATTCTTCATCACTTTGATGATTACTAATTGTAGTATCATAAGTTCATTTTTTCGAACTTATATCTTTCCTATCCTTACAAGGAAAATTGTCCTAAAAAAATACAGCATTTCTAGATTCAATGATAGTATTTTCATGTACATCCGGAATGTCAGACTTATGTACGAGAAATCGATAGCCACTATTGTTATTAGCATATCCAATGAATATGTAATCAATGGTTTTATGCCCTAATTTAACTTGTTTAGATTTTGGTATTTCTACCTTAACCAAACACCCCCACACTTTTATGTATTTGTACGACGGTTTATGACATTTCCATAACTC
>CAIGRS010322042.1:0-10912 GCA_903798395.1 Fraxinus floribunda | reverse complement strand
TTTTATAAATGCTATGTTAATAGAACAGTTCCCTGGTAATTCTATTAAATACTATAGTTTTGATGAACCAATAAATATTAATACACAATCATTTGATGAGGATTTTTACAATACTTTAACTCCTAATGGTGTTCCACCAGATGAATTGATTTTGAAAAAAAAAATGCTCTATTACTTTATTGAGGAACATAAATCTATCTGAAAGTTTGTGCAATGGAACTAAGCTTATTTGTAAAAGATTTGATTTGAACATAATTGATGCTGAAATTGCCGTTGGACAATATAAAAACAAAAGAGTTTTTCTACCCTGTATACCATTTTTGCCTTTTGAAAATAATATGAGTCCAATTCGATTCAAAAGAACTTAGCTCCTAGTTCGTGTATGCTTTGCTATGACTATAAATAAAGCTCAAGGTCAAACTCTTGATTTTGTTTGATTGTATTTACCTGAACTTGTATTTTCACATGGACAACTATATGTCACATTATTAAGAGTAAAAAGTAGTAAATGTATTAAAGTTATTATGAAACCAAATGAAAATAAAAAAAAATGCATTACACCTGTACGATGAATGATGTATATAAAGAAGTTCTATTTGCAGTTTCTTCCATATGAACAATAATGTATATTATCTTCTTACGTTTATACATCTACTTGTTATGTCATGAGAATTTCTTCATTTAGCACACACCATTTTGATTAAAGGGAACCATAGGTTTAGTATCTAAACATGGATCCAATTTTGACAATAGTATATATTTATTTCTGTATGTGGCTTCCTCTCAATCATATGCAGCATACGATTAAAAAGACCTATTGACTTTTTATTTATGGGGAGAAAGAGCTTTCTCATCCTTCATTTGTTTATATTTTATCATAGCAAAAGTTACCTCTAAATTACTCAAATGTTAGTTCTAAGATTTGATAAGAAGACTGGGAAACCAAAAGGTTCTACCTTTTTTGTTTATACAACTAGAGAACATGCAAAAGCTTCATTGGCCGAACCCATGAAGACAATTGATGGGCACCAAGTGGTTTGTAAGTGTGGCCATCAAGATTGTTGATAAAGAGAAGGTTCATAAGCACAACATGATTGGTCAGGTACTGCTGTATTAATCAATTAATTCAATATTTATTTGTTTCTAAACGTTCTTTATCTTTGTCTCATATTGAGCTTAGCTTTAGATTATGTTCATGTACTTAGGAAGTTTTGTTTAGCCCATAACTTATTCCTACTATTTATATGTAGGTCTTATGAATAGTTTACCAATATATAGGATTATTCTAATATTTTCATGATGTAATATAAGAAATGATAATTTCTCCCTCAATCTGACAAAAATTATGTAAATTTGAATTTGGGATCTTGGTATTCCCTAGCACTAAATTTTACAGCAAAGACTTGCATTGAGTAAGAATGCAGAACAATTTGCTTGTCCAATATTTGAAGCTGGATATTTTATCTTTCAAAGGTAAATTTTATCTTGGTTTCTTCTTTTTATGAGTGTTGTGGAATATTCCCAAAATAACTAGCATGCCAGAAGCATCGCCAAAAATGTTTCTCAATGATAAATAAAAATACTTCAAATGGAGGCAACAAGTCATAGTCTATCAAAAACATTGATGACATGCCAAGTATAGTCTATAGAAGTTATAGCGATCCAAATTTATCAAAAATATGTGTTCATATTAGTGCAGAACCAAATGCATAGATTTTAGCAAACATATATGATAGGATCCATTTTTGCATAGTTTGTTGTTATATTGAAGTTTTGTTTAGCCCATAACTTATTCCTACTATTTATATGTAGGTCTTATGAATAGTTTACCAATATATAGGATTATTCTAATATTTTCATGATGTAATATAAGAAATGATAATTTCTCCCCTGATCTGACAAAAATTATGTAAATTTGAATTTGGGATCTTGGTATTCCCTAGCACAAAATTTTACAGCAAAGACTTGCATTGAGTAAGAATGCAGAACAATTTGCTTGTCCAATATTTGAAGCTGGATATTTTATCTTTCAAAGGTAAATTTTATCTTGGTTTCTTCTTTTTATGGGTGTTGTGGAATATTCCCAAAATAACTAGCATGCCAGAAGCATCGCCAAAAATGTTTCTCAATGATAAATAAAAATACTTCAAATGGAGGCAACAAGGTATAGTCTATCAAAAACATTGATGACATGCCAAGTATAGTCTATAGAAGTTATAGCGATCCAAATTTATCAAAAATATGTGTTCATATTAGTGCAGAACCAAATGCATAGATTTTAGCAAACATATGTGATACGATCTATTTTTGCATAGTTTGTTGTTATATATGGTGGAGGATCATCTTGATATCTTTAAATACTAGGATGGTTGACCTCACTGGATCCTCGTGGTATCCATCTCTGGTGATTGTTATATATCATAGAGATGATTAAGATTCAAAATCTATGCACACTCATATCAATCTTGTAATAATTTAATATATACTTTTGTGCACAAATTGATTATGAGGTATTTTTACATTTTTAGCAAGGGCCTGCTTTTTGTTTTTTTTCTTCTAATTTCATCCTCAACTGTTCTTTTGTTGCTAATTTTTTTTTCTCATCATTGGTGTATGTTCCATCATTTCCGGATGATGTGGCTATGTCTCTTATTGAAGATGAGCTTCGAAAATCATGGTATAACATGTACTCTGACCTTTCTTCCTCCCCCACAGCCACTGGTAATCTCAGTGACCATTGACTTTCTGCTTCCATTAACATTAGCATCACTTGCTACAATNGCTTCGAAAATCATGGTATAACATGTACTCTGACCTTTCTTCCTCCCCCACAGCCACTGGTAATCTCAGTGACCATTGACTTTCTGCTTCCATTAACATTAGCATCACTTGCTACAATGTGCATTATTTTTCACTTTTAACGGCTTCTCAATACTTTATTTCTCTGAATGTCTTTTATGTGAAGCTCATATATAATTTTCATGTTTGAAAGTTAATGTCAGCATCCCTCGGCCAAGTCTATAAGGACTGACTAAAAGAGGAATAACGAAGCATTTATTTTGAGGAAAGAATAGGGAAAAAAAAAGATTTGCATGCGTGCTTGTGCATTTAAGTAATTTCCTTAGTTGGAATTCAGCAAATTTATGATTACAATTTAAAATGAGATCTTATCTTATGATAGGATTGCCATGTGATGTGTAAAATGACTCAAGATGCTAAACTTTTGTATTGTTGTTTTATTTCTTTGCAAAGTTTAAGTTTTAGTTTATGCTATCAGTACATACGTGAGTTGAATAAGTATTTAATGCTTTCAAGACTGTATTGGACGAAGTTCGTGATTATGATCTTGCTCTTCTTGGTCAGGTACGTTCAATTTACTCTCTTTTTTAAAAAAAAATGACATCTTGTTATTAATTCAATCAAATTTCTATTATTGTTTATTTTTATTTTATGTTTTTTTTTTTTTTGAGGAAAGAATAGGGAAAAAAAAGATTTGCATGCGTGCTTGTGCATTTAAGTAATTTCCTTAGTTGGAATTCAACAAATTTATGATTACAATTTAAAATGAGATCTTATCTTATGATAGGATTGTCATGTGATGTGTAAAATGACTCAAGATGCTAAACTTTTCTATTGTTTTATTTCTTTGCAAAGTTTAAGTTTTAGTTTATGCTATCAGTACATACGTGAGTTGAATAAGTATTTAATGCTTTCAAGACTGTATTGGACGAAGATCGTGATTATGATATTGCTCTTCTTGGTCAGGTTCGTTCAATTTACTCTCTTTTTTTAAAAAAAAAAAAAATGACATCTTGTTATTAATTCAATCAAATTTCTATTATTGTTTTTTTTTATTTTATGTTTTTTTTTTTTTTGAAAATATGGCTACTGTTAGCTTGTTAGATGGGGTGCATGGGGTTTTCGTATCAGTCACTCTGGTGAAAATTATTTCATTTCATTTTCTCATATCATAAAAAGGGAATACGAAGGGAGTTTAATGGGAATATTGATTGCTTACCATATTAGCCGCTTGCAAGTAATGTTTTCATCTTAATTAGGGGTGCTTTTATGTGTTTGAAACTTTCAACCCATGCTTAATATTGTGAGGACTGAAAATACAAGTATAGAAGAATCTATTTTTTTCTGCAACATTACAGGCATTCTGATTATGTATAGTAAAAGTAAATATATAAATGATACAATGTACTTTATTTACTGTTAAAAAAAGGACAATATGGTATGTGTAGTTAGTCTGAATTTCATATTCACCACACCACTCCCATGTCCATTTACCTACTCTGACACCTTATCTATGCACATACATGCATGTCCTATAGCTATATATGTACACATATATTATTACCCACAATATATATACTAGAAAAGCCAACAAAAGGTTTAACTACATGCTAAGGAATACCGAAAAAGGTAGATGCTGCTTCTCTTACTTTATAGCCGATTCATTTATTTGTTTAAAGAACATGAACATACTTATAATTATCAGTGTTCTTCTTGGAAAAAAAATTCTATTTTCATTAGCTTGTTCTTCTTTTACATTATTAATGTTTGATATTTCTTTCTGATGATGTAGTTGTCCTGCCATAAAAATGGCATCCAAACTGAAACTAATTCAAGATATTGCACCAAGAGAAATAGGATGGACATGTAAAGTGGTGGTTGTAGAAAAAACAACTTCATGAACATTACAGAAGGGAAATGGAACATATCATCACCTTTGGTTGATGGATATTGCGGTAATATTCTTAGACCATGCTTTTTGAGGTTAATAATGCACATCTATGTATTTGTGTACTGATATTTAAAGTCCTACCATTTAACGTAGGAAAACAAAGTCCAAGCAATCATATTTGCTCAGAATATCAAAGCTCTTGAAAACACCTTAGTGCCATCAAAGACTTACTTGATTTCAAACGTATATGTCAAAAACACAGATGAACGCTTCAAATCAACTTGTGAACATACACAATGGACAATCAGTAGTTCAACTCAGATTGAATAATCAAATGAAGACCACTAAAAAACTAACTTCATTCTTGTATTATTTTACATTTTCCTTTATATTTTAACTTCATTTTGATACTATACAAGGATTCAAAGAAACAAAGACATACTAACAGAAATGATCGCTCAAAAGACGTATAATTTGCCAAACACGTCTAGTATTTTACCATCTCTAAAGAAGAAAATAATCAACATCAAAGATATTTTAGAATACTTATTGATGGTATATTAACTATTACAAGTAAAAGTAAACCATTACTTATTTTCTTTAAAATTTCTTCCATTATCTACCACATAGTTATTTACATTCGAAGACAAATCTAACATTCATTCTACGTATTGCAGCGCAAACCATTCTGGATAAAAGGTCAATTAGAATTGAAGGCATGACTTCAATCACTTTGGTATATGGCTTGTGACACTTGTGGTTGGATGTCATTTGCTCAGTTCAATGAAACGTATATTTACAACGATTGCAAATACATGCATGCAAGAGCAATTCCAAGGTAATAACTCATATTCTAATACCATCTACCCAAAATAATAATTATGTATATAATGTAACTAATAGAAAATTTAAAATGTCTATGACACTTAATTTGTTTTTTTTCCTTCCCAGAGCAAGATGCCATGTTCATATTTCAGATAATACCGGATCTAATTCTGCATCATTATTTGGTGACTTGGCTGAAAAATTCCTGGAGTTGCCGCTGAAACTTTATGAAGGATTGTATAACAATAAAGTATTCCTTATGATCCATTACATTTGCTAATATTTCCTACTTAAATATATTGATAGTATCTTCATTAATTTTCATACAGTCAGAACATGTCATCAATGCTCGTGATTTGAATTATGTAAGTGAAGATCATTTCATTTATATAAAATATGGAACTTTGGATCCCAAAACGAACCAACCAAGGTTCGATGTCATATACATTCTTGATAACAATTGTGGGCCTACAAAGGGATCTCCAATGATGTCTCAATATGAACCAAAGATGTAGAATGTCTCACTTCACACCAATGTACCTAATGCTCGAAGAAACTTGTTGTTTGAAAAAGAAAGCATTGAGAAACAAAAGAAACAAAAGATGATAGCATCCAGCAAACCTACTGTTGAAGAAATTATTGGAGATCCCTCTGGCATCATTGTGGATCCAACCCGAAAGTAAATGTGCTAGACTTCCAGCAGTTCAAATTAGAAATCAAGTTGGTTTTGATTTTTTGTTGAACATAGAAATCATTTATAAATTAAAGTAGCAGCAAACTTTTTAAAGAAGAAAATATTTCTTCTTGGAACTCAATTTGGCTAATGGACTTTCATGTATGGTACCATATAAAAGTATTGGTACATGTGATGAATTTCAGCTCAATTTTTGAAGCTAGATTTCTTTCATGAACTGAGATGACTATCTTCGTATTTTGTAAATAAAGTGAAGTAATGTATGACTGAATTCTCTCTTTATTCTCTACCTTTTCGAGTTACTATTGCGTCTGTCATTCATTCTGCATGTCGAAGCTGTCCTCTTTTCATTTCCTTCAATCTTTATCTGTTTCTATTGAATATAAAATTATAGTTCAGAGCTGGACTTGTTGAGTTCTACTATTGATCCAAGGAAATCTTATCAAGGAACAACTAATAGCTATTTCTATTTCCATCTGCTTGGTTCCAAGTTTCATTCCTTTTTTTGTTACTTTGTTGGAATAATTAGTGATACCTATGGCTGCCAATGATGTATCTTTCTCCATTCATACTGTTTTCTTCAATGTTTTGACCTTGTTCGAAGTTTAAATTTATGATGTGGGTAACTAAATTTTTTTCACCATTCTACATTTTTTCCTTTGTGAAAAAGCCATTTGATAAACAAGATTACTTATATCAAAAGAACTTGTTTACTATTTAACTTTGAATCTTTGCCAAACATACTATGCTTCTTGTGTAAACCTCTAATCGCAAAGAAGCATAACCACTACTGTTAAATTACTGCATTTTTAAATCTCAACTTCTAAGCTGTACGACTTGCTTAAATTTTCATTTGTAGATTTTTAAAATTTGCACAATGAAAACCTTTGTGAAGCATTTTTACAGCGTGGAAATTAGAAGGTTTCAAAATTCGTATTGCAATTGTTTCTGTGGCTTGGTTATCAGTTATCATTTGTGTTCTCATAGCTCTGCCTAGGCACCCTTGGTTATGGTTGGTGACCCGCTTCAAATAAGATGTCGTCTCTTCAATCATTATAACAAAACTATAGCAATTTGTGAATCCTTCTCATTAAGATTTATGTACACAGTACTGAGATGAGCATTTTTTGCCTTATTAACGTTAGTATTCTTGGCTAATGAAAGAAGCTACCTAGGGTCTAATAAGAAACAAGGGTGTTGTATAATGAACCAACTTATTCTATATATATGTGCCTAAGAAGTTAATTACTGAAACACACAAGTAGCTTGCTTGTTTTGAACTATGTTTCCTCATCCTTAGTTTCCTTTTAACTTCTTATAAACTATCTATGTTTGCAGCACAATTCAAGTTAGTTTTTCTATCATTATTTGTTTTTCAAGTAGAGTAGCATTTGGAAAGTCTGTGATTTTTTGTAGTAATTGAAGTCAGATCTTCTATTTGTAGGATTTTGACACACTAGGAACTAAGATTTAGCTATTTATAGATCGACCATTTCGTTAAAACGAATTACATCAAATTTTAAACTTGGCAATCTAAATATGGGACTTTAGGTTACTATAATTATGTCATATTCCTTTCATGGTATTGCTGGAGGAGACCTAATCATGAAATTGACATGGCATTTTCCAAGCAAGCAAAATAAAACATTTTTGTTGTCCTGAATCAAAAACGGGATACTTTTTCTTATAAATTTGTTATTTATAATCCCATAGTCTTATTATTGTAGCTCTTTTACGTAACAAATTTAGTATTTAGAATAGAAAAAAGGAGGAAATGATAAGAGAAACTGTTGTTTATTATAGTCATATTATTATCATTTATTTATTTAGGGCACTTTAAGGATAAACTTTAGTTGAAGGTTAAATTCTTTTTTTAGGTTCAAATGCTTGTTCTTGTTTCTATTTGAAAGGATGAAATTCGTCAATAAAAGGGGATCAATTTTTCTAAATGAAGTGGAGATTCAAATGGTGTAATTTAAAGGGTGCCTGAATATTCATTATTTGAAACAATTTAATGTTATTTTTGCCATTGTTCAATTGTGGAATTACAAAAATTATAATAGTTATCGTGCAATCCGTACTAGTAAAACATTAAAAGAGAAACTAACCTTGAATTACTGTGTAGAAGATTATGAAGATGGTGAATAGCGCAAGGTCCATATTGGTCGGTTTACGATTTTTCCCTATTTTTCTTTCTTTTCATCTAAATTCAAATGAGGGGCATTTGTGAGATTTTATATTTTCAACTCTCTCTCTCTTCTTCTTTTTTTTTTGTTTTTAACGGAAATTTGGGTCGAATTTGCCCCTATTCCTCCTAAGACTAGAGATATAGATCGGTTGTGGTGTTCGTAAAACCCAAATTTTGAAATGTCCATGGTAGACCAGACCATACCGGGTCTTCGGGGGCATTACAAATCCTTTTGCATTTGTTTTTATTCTTTCTTTCTAAATAAGGTTGTGGGTCGACATGTGCGTCTTGCGCCTGTGTATCTCTGCAATTAACCATGCTAGGCTCAGCTGCAGAGGCCGACAACATACGGAGACCTGTATTTTAAAAGAAAAGGCAAAAAAGATGAGTCGTGCTATATGTTTCTATTTACACCAATCAATTCCACTACGTGAAAATTGGTTGAAGTGAATTCACCAAACTGGGATCTTTGTTTCGTCCTAGAAATGTATTACATTTAAATATGAATCTCGTCTCGACTACATCGTATCACGTTTTTTTTCTCATCTTTGTGCTATATATTCCTCCATCGACAACCCTAATTTTATTTACCTACACAAAAAATATACGGTGTTAGTTTCATCCTATAAACATATTACACTTAAGTGGGAGACTCGTATTCACTTAACATATTATTTCACACATTTTTCGTTCTTTTTTTTTTTTTTTGTGCTATATAATCCGTTCTCGTCAACCCTAATTTTCTTTACCTACACAAATATATACGATGGACCTAGTCAATAGAGTTTAGACCAAGTTTTCTTTTCACTGTTTTTTCCTTTCTCGGTGCTTGCAAAATGTCAAAGCTGTTAAGAAACGTTTTACTTTAATTTAATGATTTTTCAACCCTCTACCGCGTCCGTGATATGCACGGAAGACTGCATGTATAGATTAATTCAAACTTTAAGCTATAGTCAAATCAAAATTAAACTGTTCACAACTGGGCCAAGTCAATGACATTTTTTTTTTTTTATTTAGTGAATTAATTTTCATTTAAAAATCAGGTTGAAACTGCCTATATATATATATTCACCTACCTCTCTACTTTTAATTCTCATTCAAACATTTTCTTGCTTCAAAGTTTAAGGTTTTTCGCCCAAGTCGTTAATTCAGATATTCTTACTCGAGATAAGTGAAGATTTCAAGAAAGATTGATCGATGGCTTTCTTGAGAACTACATCTTTTCTAATTTTTTCAGTTTTGTGTGCGTCGATGTTTATTCAAGAAGGAAATGCAATGAGACCTTTGGGTACGGCCCAATGGCCAAAAAGAGAAGTTCCGTTGTTGGCCTCTCTTCCAAGGGGTGATGTGCCGTCCTCCGGTGGCTCTAAGTGCACTTATATTCCGGGCGGTGGCAGCAAGGGCCCGTGCCCTTTGAACGAAAAGCACTTTGCTGGTGGCGCCGTCCATGCACCGTCAGCCTCTCATACTGTTTCATAGATATATTGTCTCAGCTTCAGCGGAAATTGATGAAACTAGACTAGTAACAAGGGTTCAACTTCTTGAGCCTTTGCCTACACGAAAATATAGGAAGAACACAAAAAATAACTAGTAATTGCAACACTTTAATATTATTTATTTATTTATTTATTTTTCATGTTTCTCCTACTTGGAGCAATCGATAAAATTTTGATTGTTTACCTTGTAATTGCATATGTAATGGTAAAACATGTAACTTGTATGTTGTAATCATTTAGAGGTCAATATAATATATGCCTCCTTTTTATTATTATTTTTTTGTATGATTTTTTTTTTTTTTTATTTCTATATAAATAAAAATGTGAATCTTTATCGGACCTCACATTCCGCAACACAAAAATACGAAAACAATAATCTATCATATAGAGGTTGGGCTACTCATTCTAATAAGTTTGAAAAGAACTCCAAAGATATCAAAAAGTTTACGTGTGTTGATTTAATTGTACAACATTTTTGTCAAAGCATTACAAGTCAAATTTACTTTTAGTAGTTTTTTATTTTCATGCATGTTCGAATACATTATTCCACAATGAAGAATGTAGAAACAAAACGAAGTCAATCTAGAGCGAATCGCACAGCGAAGAGCTTTTAAAATATGTTACAATAAATTAAAATCGAATACATTAAACTAAACTATAACATAAATGTGTAAACACAATAACTTATAAGTCAAAAGTTTGTTAGAACATTTTGCTTTACAAACTAAACTATTATTATTATAAGATTTTTTAATTACCAAAAATAAGTGAATTTATTTTGTTATGCATATGAGTGATTTGAAGCGTAGAATTTTGTTAAGAGAAACTATAACTGTGACTGAAAATAGAAAATAAACTAGCCGGTCCGATAGAAAACACTTTTATTCGATTTCGTGACTCAAATAACCAATCATCTTTAACCTTAACAAAATAAGTGCCAAAACTAAAAAGTGAGAATAGCAACAAAAATCTCTATAAAGCCGAGTCAAGTTTAAATATATTAAAAAAAATTTAATTTA
>CAIGRS010321951.1:0-14643 GCA_903798395.1 Fraxinus floribunda | reverse complement strand
CTCTTAGGAAAAATATTCCCAACATCAACATGTCCTTACATTTAGATTCATTTTTTCAATAAAACTATAAAACGTACACAATTTATATAATGAGCGATGAAAGGACTCGTTGGTGGAGTCAGAATTTGGAACCAGTAGTACTTAATTTAATTACGATTTTTTTTTTCAAACACAAAATATAATAATATTAAAAAGAAATTAAAAAAAAAAAAGTCATAGATTTTTTTCTCAAATCTCAGTGTGGGCCAGCGACTCCACCTCCCTCCGCCACTGGCGGGATTGAATTCCAAGTATTGCTTTACTATGGTACCATGTTGAAACCATGTTCAGCAATTATAACTCACTGTCATTTCAATTCATGTAGCCTCCTGGATAAAGCAGCAGTCGAGACCGGGCCGAATTCACCATGGATGTTAAGTCCAGTAACACAAGTTGAACAAACCAAGCAAATGATAAAAATGATTCCTATTCTGGTTGCAACAATCATACCTAGTACAATGATAGCACAGACAAACACTCTTTTTATCAAACAAGGCACAACCTTGGATAGAAGCATTGGTCCCCATTTCAAGATTCCCTCAGCATGTCTCACAGCATTTGTGACAATTTTCATGCTCAATAGCATTGTACTATACGACCGGTTCTTCGTTCCCATTGCGCGAAAATACACGAAGAACCCAAGAGGGATTACATTGCTGCAGAGGATGGGGATCGGCCTTGTGTTGCATGTTGTAATCATGATCTCTGCTTTTTTCGCAGAAAGAACGCGTCTAAGGGTTGCCAGAGAGCACGGAATCTTCGAGAAAGATCAAATTTGCCTCTTTCGATCTTCATTCTCCTCCCACAGTTTGCTCTTATGGGAGTTGCTGATAACTTTGTTGAAGTTGCGAAAATTGAGTTCTTCTATGATCAAGCACCAGAAGGCATGAAAAGTCTTGGAACTGCTTACTTTACAACCAGTTTGGGAGTTGGATTCTTCTTCAGTAGTTTTCTGCTGTCAACTGTGTCTGATATTACCAAGAAACATGGAAAAGGGTGGATTTTAGACAACATAAATATCTCACGTTTGGACTACTATTATGCATTTTATGCTTTCCTGAGCTTTCTCAATCTACTTTTCTTTCTGCTAGTTGCGAAGCTCTTTGTTTACAACGCAGAGACAAGTGATAATGAAGAGGAGTTACCTGGAGCCTTGGAGGCTCGACTGAGCAAGTCTACACAGAAAGAGGAAATAAATTCGGATGATAAAGCAAGCTTGTAGACATCTTCGTAACTGAAGGTGTGACGAAATGTACATTCATGTATTAAATGCAAATCCTAGTTTTTCTCAATCATGTTGCATATACAAGGATTTCGGTTTTCTCATTTTTATCTTTTTCCTTGAAATGTCTTCATTTGTTTACAAAGACAGTAGTTAAACTTGAAATTCCATCATAAAATATCAACCTCAATCATTTGAACACAGTCAATCACATCAAATCGTTCATTAAAATTTAGTGGACCCTAATACTATATTAAAACTTGTTCCATCTTAAAAGGCCAACATTATTAAAAGAATTAACTCAAGCTCCTATATGTTGATCCATATTTTAATATTTAACCGATGTGGAATGTACTCCTTAATAGACAGAACATGAGAAACCTATCAACAAAAATTACAGTAATTTTCAGCAAAATAAAATGAATCCAAAACAGTGTTTTATTATTCGTTCCAATATTAGAAAAAATGAACATTTTGGCCTCTCCATTTGATTCGACATGTTTAGGAAGCATTTCTACCACAGGACAATCTAGATTACATCCAAATAAGTGAAATCATTCTTCGTCTATATTGATCTTTAACTATTAGACAGCTTGACCGGAGGGAGAAGGCAATAACCTACAAGCAGCTATAGTTTCCAGAATCCATGTGTGTGGAATGACTAGGGAACCAATTTCTGTGGCTAAATTATTTGCTTCTTCAAATCTCTTTAAGGACGAACTTGCTTCTTCTGCAAGGCATCCTTGTGGGGAATCTTGACTATAAACAACCAAAAACGTAGAAAGAACTTGCTTATTGTGTCTTTCGGCAATCATCTGTTCCATGCTCTCAATAACGCTACCTCCACCAACTGTAACTAAATTTAGGAGGTCGTTCTTGTAGGCTGGCACAAAATCCCCGCTAAAATAAAACTTAAAACCATCAAAAAGCTTTGGTGCCTGTGCAACAAACAGAAAAATTCAGTACCCACTTTCTAGTTATGATCATATCTCGCAAATTGAGTTTTAAAAGAAAATAAGTGAACAAAGAGCAAGATTGTTTACATTCTCAATACAGAAAAGATGACCTTGTCATTGTTTCTATCTCTAGATTTACATGGTTTATGTGGAGTTCAGGGCCATATGATGAACCACATAATATTTATAACAGTTGGAAAAAACATCAATAACCAGCAAAATATGCTTGCACAAAATAGTGATTCTTACGTTCGTTGCAGCCCTAAGTCGGCCATTTTTGGGGCCATCACAGTAACCATGATTGTCCATATTGACTTCATAAGGTTCTTCATTAACATAACAATTTGCTTCCATGCAAGCTTTTACCCCTGAAAATAAAAGATACACAGTACAAAGCATTATGCCAATCCAGGAGAATAACAAAACAAATATCTAATTGTGTTCTACAAGATTTTCTTGGTCTATTCTGGATTCATCTGCTTAATTACGTCCCATTCTATGGTACACCGTGAATCGTTTGGTAAGTCAAGTGAGAAATTAGGTATAAAATTTATTGTCAGTCTCCAAAAGCACAAGTGTAGTGAATAAAGTATCAATGCCTCTCAGCAGTCACTATTATGTGATTCATCAAACAAATAATGTCCCCCATATTTTTTTTCTGGAGAATCTCCTAATTTTCCAAAATAACTAGAAAGAGAGGCAATGCACTCTATGTTTGAGTGGTACTTAACTAATAAAAAATGAATCTTTTGAAATTAAGTTATATGGGCCTTCTAAACTAATGCCAAGTTCCTTATGTCACAATATATGAAACATTCTTATCAAAGAGTCATATTTATCGATCAAAAATTCTAGTTTCAATGCTATAAATTAAACAAGTGTTATACAAATGCTTGGACATACATCTATATGTCAAATCTTTTTTTATCGCTTTAATTGTAATTACGATTCATTTTATAGATTTTATAGTTCATGAAATCGTTAATCTAAAATAATATAATTACATGCTGCATAAGCCATAAATGAAATGGTATATAAGGCTTACAATCTATTGTAAGGATCCATCTTCCATTCAAAATTGCCATGAGAACTTTTAGAGTTCTACTGAATGCACCCTTTGCATCTGTGGCTGCAATGACATGGGTAACATCTGGGCTCCAGGACTTGGACACAGTTGCACCACACATGGTAGCAAACTTGAACAGCAAATACTGCATATCATAAATCAAAATAGAACGACAATTAGGTTATTTCTTTACGTGGCCGGATACAGTCAAGGATTCCAACAAAAATGACCATTATCCAAGAAGAAAAAATGATACTACCCCATGTGAAAACATGATTTTGATTTTAATATAGATACCCACAGTGCCAAAGTTCAAATAAATGTTTGAACATTTTTGTCTCAGATAATTTTGCATTTAGTGCATTTCAATACCATCTTTTAGCATGCGTATTGTTAAAAAGATTAAACGTAATAAATGATAAAACGAGGTCCAAATAAAGTCCTACGGATGTTCATTCCTTATTTATTTTTTTCCAAACTATACCTATTGTACAATAACCAACAAAAATACCAACCTTCTCTTTGGAAGATAGAGCAGATCCAGAGAAAACCAATTCTTTTGGCCCATTAGGAGAGGTTGCCCAAACGTTTAACTTGTCAGAAGATCTGTATGCAAGACGTAAACGTTTACATAAATTAGAAGTGATTAATAATGGTGATCTAAGTTCTAGCTATACAAGACATTAGTAGATCAGAACGTTTAAGAAAGAAAAAAGACCAAGCATTTTTTTATATTATCTCACTGAAGCCATGGCATGGCAACTGCAAAAAAAAATGAGTTCTTTAGTGGATGCATGCATTGCAAATCACAATTGCATTGGTAATGGTTCAGAAATGGTGTTAAGACTATATTAGTAAAAAGCAGGCAGATTTTTTTCATGTCCCACCACTTAGAACTCTTATGTCTCTGACATTGCTCAAAACAACTGAACAAATTATTTGAATAAATTAACAGATGTGTTTATAGAACCGAAAGATATTGCAATCAATAGAATAGGATTTTCTCAAATGCAGCTATCTTTCTTATTTAGTACCTATTGTTTATACTAATTGATGAAAAGAAGTTACATATAAAAAGATAACCATGAAAAACCTCCATACATTTGAGTGGGCTCGGAATAATGTTCACGATGCTCGCGCTTTTTAGATTGGGACTTCTCACTTGGAAATTTAATAGATTTGTGAACTGGACATAGCATTAGAAAGTCATCCTGCAAATCAGTTTTATGACAAAAAAAAAAAAAGGTCAGTCTAAGAAAATATAGGACTCAGTAACACAAAACAAGTCGAAGCGATGAAAGATTCGTACACAATCCCATCTGCAGCCTGGAATTTCTACTGCACAAGGCACGTGATAACTTCTCCGGCAGGACTTGGCAAAGCAGCCTAGAGCTGCTCCCTTCAGCCCACATCTGCTGCACTTTAGCTTAGCAGCTCTTACCAGTTCAGGCTCCAAATTCTTAATCGTTTCTCCAGCATAATATACTTGAGGGGACCTGCAATAAGAAACTTATAAGAACAAATACTACTGCAAGGTCTATTATTCGTAATTACAGAATGGTCCCCCATTTGCAAATGCTTTTTGAGTGGTGAGTTAGCAACAGAAAACCTTTTAAGAAACAGCCATACTCGTATATTTGGAAAGAGAGCAACATATTTTAACAATAGTTCTAAAAATATCATAAATGATCATTTCAACCCAAAAGCATTTCATTGCAATTTAAATTTAAATTTTATATTTAATTTTTAAAGCTTATTGTTACAGTAGGTTATCAGTACATATCAAGACCAGCTCAAATACCAGGCTGATCCCGGCAAATGTCATACCATTCTATGCATTTACTGTGAACGGGGATGGCCCTGGAAACAGTATTTAGGATTCCTGTTACCTCCTTTCCATCTGCATAGTGAAGCATTGGGCCTGTACCCTACAATAACCAATTAAAATGGTGAAGAAATCATTAATTTTGAAGAGTATATCAAATACAATGGATCAGTTCATATCTTCATCAACTTATCCTAATCTTAAAAAAAGTTAAATATTCTAAAAATAAAAATAAAAAATAATGAAACCTGGTAGATAATCTATGTCTAACACTTACATCTGTGATCTTGGAAGAAAGGCAAAAGGCACAAACACTTTCACTCACAACTGATGCATCACAGATTGCAGACGGTGGAATGACTGGACTATTTTCCCTGAACTTAGGTTCCTCATTACAGTCAGAAACTGCTAAATTATGAGGAATAATCTGTTGACTGTATCCAGTGCTTCGTAAAACTTCCCCATGCAGTCCGTAACTTAACTTCTTTTGTCTCTTGGCATCCCTTGTATCGAATAAGTTCTGATGACGAGATTTGTTATGTATTCCTCCCACAGCAGTACCTGAGTTATTCCCAACGAATATCTTGTCTGTATGCTTTTCTGTACTCTGCAGAGGTAAGCCATAATAAATTATAAATACATGATATCGTTACACATCAGTTGAGCATATGTTCAAAATAGGTTTACGTAGACTTCTTAAGATTATAAAGCTCAAACAATTACTTGTTGAATTTTATGTCGACAAGCACGTTAAGTCATGACAGCCTATACCATACCACTAACAAAGCAATTCTTTATTTCTCAATGATTTCACTGTGGATATTAAAAGAAAAGTACTAGCCAACGTGGACAGAGATGATACCTCTGCCTATTCTCCGGAAGAATACAAAATTTGCTTAGTTGGTTTTTCTATTTGGTATAATAAGCATTGCAACTTACTGAACATGGAACACCATCATGAACGGCATAATTATCAGAATGTGGACATGGAAGTGTTCGTACACGCGATTACTAATTAAGGTTTCAGTGGATAGAAATATCAGGTAGGGATTTAGACCACACAGAGAGGACAAGAATACTCCAGTATTCGAAGGGATTTTGAAATTAGCTCATATTGGTTCCCTAAAACAACCGGAGAGCTATTTCAACATGACCAATATTCAATTGGTATGAACATTCTCATGATCAAAGTCCTGAAAAGTCAATCATTTTACCAATTATTGAGTTCGTTATCATGGTGTATAAATTCTATTGATGGCTAATTAGTTTAATACAAGAGTAAGAAAAAATATTCATAGTTATTTCCTTTTGAGATTTGATTTGGTAGGCAGGTTGATAATGAAAGGCTTAAGATCAAAACAGTCAACTGAAACAAAAAACCTAGTGATCAATATTCTGGTTATCAGATGAATTTAACTTCGTTTACCTTGAATTCAATTGATAAAGGAGTGATGCAGCAAGTTGAGTCATTAAAGGCAATTTTTTTTACTTTCAATTATAATCTCAAATAAAATGAGGGTTTGAATCTTACCCCATTTCTACTTCCTATAACATCAGTGCAAACATCTGCATCTTTGGCATCACCGAAGGAAGGAGAGCCACCCGGTGACAATTCCAAAAGTTGATTCATATCTAGTTCTTCAAAATTGGTAAACTTGTCTTTCCAATCAGAAGACTGCAATGGGGATGCCTGATTGCTAACTTTGAAAACCATTCCACATCCATCTTGCTTCTCTAAGTCTTCATTCCTACCATTACTTAATAGCCCACTTTTGCCAGTTTCCTCAGATGAACTGGTTCCATTAGGAACACAGTTGATAAGTGAGTCATTGGACTTCTTACTTCCCTCTCGAGGAGCAGCTTCGTTGGGGTTCCTTCTCAAATTTACATCAGAAGTTAAAACTGAAACTGGAGAATGTCCCAGTTTTCCAGAATCTTGGGTGATCCAAGAATTATACAAAAGAAGAGAGGTCAAATACAATCAAGAATTCTAGAGTCCATTATATTCAAATATTTTATACATTGTAAGGGTTGTCGGTGTTATTACCAGAAGAAAAATGTGGGGAAATAGTTGCATTGAAAGTAGCATCCAAGCTTCTGTAAATTGCTACTATATTCTCCATAAATGGAGTAGGTCTCCTCTCTGTACCATTGCATCAATTAATGTTAGAAATGTCAACAAAATAAAATAATTGATGTTTATCTTCAATGCAAGAACAATGCTATCATGATATCATGATAATGCTAACATGATAATAATGAATTCCCTCATCCACGCTGTGTGCGTCCTCTAGTTCTAATGCTATCGTGATAATAATGAATTACATACATAATTTCATGCTAACTGTGAGATAATAGAATAGTTAATTTTGGCCATCTACAATAGGATTACTGACATAGATATTTGCTCTTGAACATTTGCATAAAACTTTAGTGGATGAGGGAATTTGTGGAGATGGATACTACTAACCCCATTTCTGGCATAAATCTCTCTTACTACTATTACACATACAACTGCATACATCTTATAAAGCATTTTGATCAGTTATAAACATGAGAGAGCTTTGTGGAGGCTGGACTGTTATATTCTAGGGTAATATGCTAATGACATGCTGCACACCACAGCAGGGTTTTTGGGACTGATATGAATCATCTTAAAGAAAGTGCAAGATTCGTAATTATTTCAATTATATCTTATACGGTTATATCATCGTAATTTAATGTCTAGAAATAGTGAAAGCCTATGTAATACACTGAACTCACGAACCTGTTGAAAATGAGAAGTCAAGTGGAAATGATTATTTCGAAGAAGCTATCTAATTATTCGGGACTTCCTCTAAATAAGCAAGATATGTTGGGAAAGGCATTGAGCTTTACTATTATATTACAAGTGAGAAAAGTATTTAAGTATCAAACAAAGAAATTCTATGTAACAGTAAAAAAGTATTCCAGAAATTAATACACAAAAATAATCTGCTTGATCTGGATAGTTCTCGCACTGTATTATGACTTGTGGAACCAAAGCTCATTTACATTATTAATTTTGAAAATACTTAAATTTTACTGTGGAAGAATTCACACTGCAAAGCTACTGATAATATATATATCTCCTAATATATTACATAATATTGTAATCAACTATAATGAAAATCACAGATAATTTTCAATACCTTGATCGGTATAATGATTTTGACACGCAGGGCACTCAGATCCAAATTGGCTTGACTTTGGAAGGCAGAATCTGCACAACAAAAACACATAAATATATCATAAAAGGGGGGACAAAAAACCAAACGAGTCGAGGGGGGACAAAAAACTTACTTGCAGAATATGTGGTTGCAGGGAAGCAAAATGGGTTTATTTAGCAAGTTCAGACTGCAATATAAACAATCAAAAACCATTACACAACCCTTTAATGGGACGGAATGGACAAAACTAAACAATATTACAAACGAAAAATAACCTAACATCTTGATTGTCTAGTCCTGTCTACTTACTACTACCAACAAAAATCCCATCTCGTAATTGAATTGGAAAGAACCCGTTAAAAAAATTAAGAAAGATAGGCACGTGATGAAATTTTTCATTGTACTGTTTAATGCCATCTAAACATACAAACATATTGTAAAACAAATGACAAACGTTGAATATACCAGAGAGGGCATTTGAGTTCAAGACCAAGTTTTTGGAGATGAAAAGCCCAAGGATTCAGCAATTGTGCCATTTTCTGAGTTTCCAACATTGATTTTTTTCAGTTGGGTTTTGAGGATTTTGACAGGATTAAGATTCTGAATGCACTGTGTGTATGTTTACGAAGCCAAAATCTGCTACTGCCTATATGTAATGTCAAATTGAAATGGACGTATGGTTGTAATTCACTGCGTGGCAAATCAAACGGTAGATTTGGAGTCGTGGAATATTTCGAACTTGGCGCTAAGCCATCAATTTTGGCGGGTTTGCCCGGGAATTTAACTCCCGCCATGTTCGTTTCGTCAGTGGTATATATGGAATCAAGCAAATATTAAGGGGCAAATATGGACAAGGAATGGATTTTCCTATTTTGCCCTTATTTGATTCTATTTTTTTCAAAATATATTTTTCTCTTTTATTTTCAACAACACATTTTTCAATAAAATAATATTACAAGTTAATCCAAAACATTTTCTTATTTTTTAATCATACATTCTCCATCAATCTATTATTCAAAAATATATTCTACATCAAAAATGAGGTTCAAGCAGACCCTTTAATAGAGATAATTCTATTGCACACTACGATTTTTTTATTTCTTGCACTATATTTTTATTGTATTTAAGATTCTTAATTTTGCTCATTATAGTCCGTATGTTCCTAACGATCGATTTTCAATGTCATTTTTATTCTCAAACCATTCATTAGTTAAAAAAATGTGGACCGAAAAAAAAAATTAAAGAAATAATTGATACACTGAGCAAAGATTAAAGAGTTTAACTACAATCAAAGTATGGTATATTAAATAAAACTATTGTGTCACATGTATATAATGATTTAAATACACATAACGCGGTGTAATATTATTGGGTTATAACTTTTTCAACAAAAAAATAGCTTCATCTACATCTTTTTGACGTATTATTTATATGTAAACCGCTATATAACTTATTATACACAATTAACATTATTCTAAATAAAAAATTTGGTGATACTCGTTGTTCTTTTAAAAAAATGAATAATTATATTTACACCACAATTTTTATTTATTGCATTACATTTTAATTATATTTAAAGTCCTCAATCTTTGGTATTTTATAACACTTATGTCTAAAACCTTTTTTCATCAATTCATATCTTCAACTTTTAATTAATTTCCACATCTAAAAATTGAAGACGATTTATTTTAAAATATTATATTTGCATGCTTTGAATTGAAAAAAAAATAAAAAATTATCACACTTCCGCATTTATTGTTTTTATCTAAAAATATAATGGGAAAATAAACGTCAACCTAATAAAATTTTGGACGATAACCATTATTCAAGATTAAATGAGCTAATTAATGAAATGTTGATGATAAGAATGTATCAAAAAAAAAAGTTAGAAATATAGGACTCTAATGAACAAAGATTGAGGATCTTAATTGAATTAACATGTAGTGTAAGTAACAAGAATAGCGGTGTAAATATAATCGACCTTAAAAAATTAACATGGACCAAAAAACCGATGCATTTGAAAAAATAGAACACCATTTGTAAATTTAAAAAGTATTATCAAAATTAGGATTATAGCTAACTTTCAATTTCATTGAAAGAATATTTTAAGCGATTTCAATTTTGGATTGGTTGGTGTTAGGGTTAATAGTGTTTTAACAATAATTAATACAATAGTGGTATGTAATTAGAAGTAATTTCTAGCTAGCCCTATGTTTTATGCTAACTTTTCGAAACGGTCCAATTTTTTAAAATATCTATGTAATTATCCCACAATAATTTACAGTAATTAGGTTGGGACCAAAATGAAAAATTTGATATTCAAGAAGAGATTGTTGGGATGTAGAGATTGTTAGGATATCTATGTAATTATCCCTCAATAATTTGCAGTAATTTATATTCTTGGTCCAGAGATGGGATCTCAAGTCATTCCATTGTGAACCTCTCTAGTAGTTAAAGATGTTTAACTTACAAATGACTGCGTGTTTTCGATATGAAATGTCGGACAAGATTCTATCGTGTGATATACAAGATTTGAACTTCTTTTTTCTTTGTCAATACTGTCCATTGTTTTGTATTGCATAATCCACATGTTAAAAAGACAAACAAGATATCAGAATCGCTCTGATATCACTTTGAAAATCGGACAAAATAATAAAGACAAGAAAAAAAAAAGAGCAATATTAAAATAATGGATCACAAGAACACAAGATTTACATAGAAGATGCGGAAAATTTTATATACTTAGAAACTAAAATTGTATTTACAAGATTTTATACTCTCAATTTAAACTTAAATAATTTTCTTATGTTTCTAATGTATACAACAATGATCTAATTGTTATTTGGGCATATGAAGAGCCTATACCTCGTGGAGTATATATAAAAGTTCAATCTTAAAGTTATGAATGAAGAGCTTGTTTGGTTGGGATTTTTTGGAGGAAGAATTGATTTTGAATAGTGATATGATGGAAAATGTGTGATTGAAAAAGAAAAAATTATTGATGTGATGGAAAATATTATTTTATTGAATAATGTGTGATTGAAAATGAGAATTGATTTATTGGAGAATTGGAGAATCCGTACCAAACAAGCCCGAAATAGAGAATAAAAAATTGCAAAATCAAATAGGAGACTTCTCTCCAATGTCCCAACGCTAGGGGGTCGACGTAGGGACACTAGCCTGTTGAAGCCAAAAAATCACGCTAGGTGCTGCGCCCCCCCTAGGCTAGCGCCATGACCCAATGCATAGGCGCCCCATCTCCATCCTTGTATTTCCAAAACACTTTCGTCCATTCTAAAATCTTTCCCAATCAAACTCTTAATTCATGATAAAATTTGATCTCGTATCAAAACGGACCTCCAAATCAATATTATCTAGCTTCCTTCATGAATCAAACTTCCAAATCACACAGAATTTGAAACATAGACATAACACTACCTTACTAAATAAGACATGAGTTTTTGTAACTTGAGTCAACAAATTCCATATAACGGAAAAAGAGAAGAAAAAGGGAAATCATATGGCCTACAGACTTGTACTATTTCTGGGTGTGATCTTATTCACACTTTAAGAAAAAACTTTGGAAAATTACATGTAAAGGACTAGGAATAGCATTTGATACATGGTTATTTTGATATTTCTATGAGCTTGCCTTATCATCCAACGTTATTTCCTCAGTTCGTGTAGACTTGTTCAGTCGAGCCTCAATTGCTTCATGCAACTCCCTTTCGGTATCCCTCAGTTCTCTGTTGTAAACAAAGAGCTTTGCAACTAATAGAAAATAAAGTAAGTTGAGAAAGCTCAGCACAGCAAACAATGCATAATAATAGTCCAAACGAGAGACGTTTAGGTTGTCCAAAATCCATCCTTTGCCATGTTTCTTCGTAATGTCAGCCACATTTTTCAGCAGAAAACTACTTAAGAAGTATCCAACACTAAAACTGGTTGTAAAATAGGCAGTTCCAAGGCTTTTCATGCCTTCAGGTGCTTGATCATAGAAGAACTCAATTTTCGCAACTTCTAGAAAGGTATCAGCTATCCCCATTAGAGCAAACTGTGGTAGAAGAATGAAAATCGAAAGAGGAACGATTTGATTTTTCTCAAAGATTTCGTTCTCTTTAGCAACCCTTAGACGCCTTCTTTCTGCTAAACAAGCAGTTACCATGATTATGACATGCAGCACGAGGCCTATCCCAAACCTCTGCAACAAGGTGATCCCTCTAGGATTCTTGGTGTATCTTCGTACAAAGGGAACAAAGAACCGTTCATATAGTACAATGCTGGTCAACATGAAAATA
Source organism: Fraxinus floribunda (assembly GCA_903798395.1). Taxonomy (NCBI): domain Eukaryota; kingdom Viridiplantae; phylum Streptophyta; class Magnoliopsida; order Lamiales; family Oleaceae; genus Fraxinus; species Fraxinus floribunda. The sequence continues at coordinate 2,049 of CAIGRS010321951.1, read as the reverse complement.
GTCACAAATGCTGTGAGACATCCTGGAGGAATTTTGAAATGGGGACCAATACTTCTTTCCAAAGTTGTGCCTTGCTTGATAAATAGAGTGTGTGTCTGTGCGAGCATTGTAGCCGGTATGAAAGTTGCAAGCAGAATTGGAATCATTGTTATCATTTGTTTGGTTTGTTCAACTTGTGTAACTGGACATAACATCCATGGTGAATTTTGCCCGATTTTGACTGCCGCTTTATCTAGGAGGCTGCAGAAAGTGAAATGACAGTGAGTTACCTTAAAAACCGCCTTTTAAAAGGGAGGGTGCTAATGTGCATATAAGCCCATAAGACAGACCTTCCACGAGTGACGTGGGACCTCTATTAGTCGTTACACATGCTAAAAAGACTTGGAATGGGAAAAAAATGTACACCTGAGAGAAGGGGTGTGATCAATTCTAAACATGCCAAGATTGGAATACTCTTCTAAGCTCAGCTCATAAAGCTCCTTTGGTTCGTTAGGGACGACTACCTTCCACTTCCTTACAGTGGCTACGAGCACCCTAGCCATTCGATTCAATGGGCTATCAGATGGGGCCTTGTGTCTATAATAACGTGTACCCACAACGAAGACAAGTATTGATACTGCGAGCCCAAGCGTTGGGAGGCCATAGCCAATTTCCCACCCCACGTTTTCTTGAATATAGATAAGGAAAGTGTTGGAGAAAAGGGTTCCAACGAAGACACTAAACATCCACCAGTTGAAGAATGAGAGCTTTTGGAACCTTTCTTTAGGCTCAAAATCATCAAATTGGTCTGCTCCCATTGTGGAGATATTTGGCTTTGTTCCACCTGTTCCAATAGCAATTATGTACAATGCACAGTAGAAGACGCCGACTTGAAATGTTGAGGCGTGTCTATCGCAATCCACCTCCTTTACTCGGTGCCCACAAGACGGAGGCCTTAGTGCTGGCAATGAAACTGTTAGCGTCAATAAGCACATTCCCTGTTACAAGGAACGAAAATATGACCAACAGTTATTTTTCCGATCTTATAAGGGTTTCATTGTCATGTTTTACTGATTATAATATTGGTGGACTATATAATACTAGAGAACGTTAAACAAGAAAAAGAAAGTAAAACCATGTCCAATCATGTTTAATACTACATACTTTTACATTGTTTTAAAAGCATGATTAGACATAATTAAGGAAGTCTTGTTCAATATATTGTCTAGTTGTATTTACTTCTGCATACTGAAGATGCACTTCGAGAATTGATTGAATGAAATTAAAGGAAGTACCATAAGGTAAATGGCTGATGCAACGATGAAAGTCCAGTATCGACCAAGAAAAGTGTCAGCAATATAAGCACCCAGAAGAGGTGTCAACCATACAGTACCAACCCAGTTGGTGACATTGTTTGAAGCTGTCACAGTGCCTTGATGGAGTTTCTGTGTCAAATAAATTACTAAGTTTGATGCAATCCCATAATATGCCATCCTCTCAAAAATTTCATACCCTGTAATATCACAACGAGGATACATAAATTCTGTTTCAAATTTTCATACTCAAAACAAAAGAGTTNGGTGTCAACCATACAGTACCAACCCAGTTGGTGACATTGTTTGAAGATGTCACAGTGCCTTGATGGAGTTTCTGTGTCAAATAAATTACTAAGTTTGATGCAATCCCATAATATGCCATCCTCTCAAAAATTTCATACCCTGTAATATCACAACGAGGATACATAAATTCTGTTTCAAATTTTCATACTCAAAACAAAAGAGTTAGCTGCAAAAGAGTTCGATTTCTATTAGCACATGAAAATGGGCGGGTACTGTTAGAATAGGCAAAACTTCTGTGTTCAAATCTAATCGTTCTCAATTTGTAGAAAATTCTAAAACAAACCTTGATAAAATGATATCATAGCACATTTAGAATCGACTATTATGTAGACCATACCAGAATTTTTTTACTTACCAACAAAGAAATAACAAGCTTTCCATTTGCCAGTGTTTGATCTAAGGACAGGTCTACCTTTTAGATCAACTGTCCCATCCTGTGTGTAATCAGTGC
>CAIGRS010321943.1:0-17844 GCA_903798395.1 Fraxinus floribunda | reverse complement strand
TGGACAATAACTCAATTCTTGCATATTTGTTTAGAAGATACTTTTGTATGATTTTATCTTATTTTGGAACTGATTGTAACTTTGGTTGTCGTTTTGGCTATTTTAGTGCAAATCGAACGTTATTCATTTTAATGGATGCTCAATAGGGGATTATGTGTTAGAATTGGTCATTAAATCTCTGGACTTCGGTCGTAACAAATCTCTGTATTCTTATTTTATTTTTTTAACTTTTTGTAACTTTTTTGAATTCATGTCACTTTTTTATATCACATTTTTTATTGTTTGTTACTTTTTTTAAATTTCTGTCACCTTTTTAGTGACAAATATTACTTTGTAATGAAATTGATATTATATGCCATTTTTTATTATTAAAAAGTGATATTAAAAGTGTCACTTTTTTTTTTGTTGAATTTTGTCACCTTTTGAATGATCACTTTTTTTTATTGTCTGTCACTTTTTTAATTTGTATAACTTTTTTTAATTTGTCACTTTTTTGAATTCGTCACTTTTTTTAGTTTTTTGCGCCTTTTAAGAAGATAAAAAATGAAATAATATGTGATCTTTTCCTGACATAATCAGCAGGTGGATTGGCCCGAGGCCCAAACGTGGTCATTATTTTAAGAAGATGATAACTGCTGTTGCATAAATAGATGATGCTATTTTGGTATTTGTCAATTTTTTTAAATTTTGTCAATTTTTTAAAAAAAGTAAAAAAGTGATATAGTGTCATTTTTTCATTTTACACAATATTTTTTACTTTCTAAAAACTTTTCATATAATTTTTCAAAACATCCAAGGGATATTTTTGTAAGTAACTGAAACCCCTTGCTCACTACCATATGCCCAATACAAATGGCCCGAACTCCAAAATAAACCCAAATATACTCACGTAACTCTTTCCTTCTCCGGAATCACGATTTTGTGAGCCAGTCCCGAACCAAATAAACCGACACCGATTTATTTTGGACTAAAGACCGCCGTCGCCGACCCACGATTTCTTTCTAGACATCTTCCATCTCCAGCCACGCTGCCGCAGCATTTGATTACTGAGGTAATCGATTTTTTTATCTTGTTTTTAACTGCAATTTCAATGAGTAATTACAGCGTGTATTTTACTCTTTTGGTCTTTTGGGTTTCTTTATTTGCTGCAATTAATCTTTAGCTGGAATTTGAATGTTCCATTATAAATTTGTATTTTAATTTGGTTCTTTACGTGCTTTTAATTTCTTTGCTGAAATTTGATTAAGTTTGGAGAATGAACCTTTTTCCAGACTTGAAAATTAGTTTGGGGTTTAGGTTATATCTTTGGTATTTGTATGCTTACACTGTCCCATATTTTATACTAAAAAGATTTATTCTTTGGAGGATTTGAATTAACAGAGTTATAGTTGGAATATTGTTGTAAGAGCATTTTATCCTGCCCTGTGACTGAACATGCAATTTTAGTGAATACTCTTTAATATAAATTTTAATTATGACTTTGGACTGAGGGATGGATAAGGTGTTTGGAGTAGATGGAATTCATATCCATACTTTGGAAGAACAATTACTTTGAACGAAACTCATTGTTTAGAATGTGAGGGCAACAATTGTATCTTCACCAAATTTTTTACGCCTTATATTTATTTTTTGGGACAAAAGGTGCCAGGAAGAACCTCTTTTCTACGGAATTGAACTCGGGGTGACCTATTTGTTAAAAGATTAAAATGGAAGCTCAAGTCAATAACTTATGATATAAACAAATAAACTCACAGCAGATATAGGCGCATTGAACCTGAATCCAACAACAATTCTGTGAAATAGTATAAATTGCTTTTGGTCATAGTTAAACTGGATAAAACATATCCCTCAATTTTTCAAAGTGACAAGGAGAAATGTGATAATCGACACCTAAACCAACAGAGAATGAAAAATGGCACGTCCAGTAATTTAGGTTGAATTTCTCTTGAAAAAGTGATGTTCCTGAGCAATTTGTTCAAAAAAAGGGGGTGGTTTGGTAATCAAGGGAGTAGACCAACAACGAGAGTTGTGATGGTGGTTAATATTTCTTTAATTTTTCCTCTTGTGGGAGTAATATTGAATTTTCACTTACAAGCCAGGTGTCCAATAGTAACAATGGAGGTCCACACACATCTGAAGGAAAGTTGGTGCATTTTGTGTTGCCGTTGACTGCAATTGCAGTGTAAAATCTGCACTACATTTTTGTATTGACTAGAATTTGAATCTCTATATAGATACAATTTTGATATTAATTAAAGACTGGTGGTGTATAAGCATTCTAGTTCAAGTTTAGGGGTCGTTGGCCATTAACATGGTTTTGGGCTTTTCTTAAGTCAAACTTGACCAATCATGGGCTCCAAATGAAATCATTAAATTTATGGACCTCCAAAAAAAGAAATCACCGAATTCATAGATTTAGTACCTCTATAAATATGAGATCAGATACCTTTGCAATCAACTGTTCGCTTTTTACTTATCATTTCTCTTTATAGTTCATGCCCTTATAATATTTCAAAATCTATTATTTTCAGAATAAAAGATGCCGCAGGTGAGAATGGTGGCAAGAAATTTTATGGACATGGTGGCATCATTACCTGCATTGAAACTTGACAAACTTTATGAAAATTCTTTCATTTGTGAAGCAATACTCAGGTAAACCATTATGTGCTTGTCTGAATGTGTGTGTTTTTTTTAATATCCTTTTTCGATCAATTAGCAAGTTTAATACAATTCTTTGCATGTAGGACGAATTAAGTATTAAGCCCTTGTTTCTTCCACATTATGTTTTTCATTCTCATTCTTTTACTCATTTTCAACCACACATTCTTCAATAAAATAATATTTTCTATCACATCAATAACTTTTCCTTATTTTTCTACCACATATTTTTTATCATATCCCTTCAAAAAAATGTATTCTTATCGAGCAGAACCGAACCGACCCACTGACACCCCTAGTTAAAAAAAAGAAAAAATGTATTATAAATTAATGGGGGTCAAATGAGGGCATAAAAATAAAAGCAAAAAATAAAATAAAATAAAACAAATAAATAAAATAAACATGACAAAAAATAGGGCAAAGGACTGTCTCGCCTCATCCCGCTTTAAGAGGATATGGGGAAACAAGAAGGTGACAAAAAAACTTGACGAGACGGTGGTAGAAATGACCGACCCTACTATACCCGCCTTGTTGTCATCCATTTTTTGTTACATGTTGTCTCTCGAGGAAAATACTTGGTACTCGTATTGTAGCTAATGTATGATATATGCGCAACTAGATATATTAGAGACGAAAAATGATAAATAAAGATTATAAAAATATTTCTAAATTATAAGGTTAAAATATATGTTTTTATTTTCACATTTTTATTTGCATGATAACACAAATTTCTATTGCTCAGCCCCTGTTTGTCCTATATTATTTTTTTTATTTTCATTCTTCTACTTATTTTTAACTGCACATTATTCAATAAAATAATATTTTTCATCACATCAATAACTTTTCCTTTTTTTTCAACCACATATTTTTTATCATATCACTTCAAAAAAATGTATTCTCTCATTTTAATGTGCACCAAACACACTCTAAGTATAAAAAACACTTCCTTTACTTCAAAATTGTGAGCTCAGTTTTTTTCTATTCTACCATTAAGAATGATGCACAAGTTAGGAACTTTGTAAATTTTCTTTTAAGTTGCTAGGAAATTGCAATGGCTCGGAAATAGTCTTCCTTTTTATGTCGAATGAAAAAATATTGTAGTGGAGATTAAGCCCATGTTTGAAAATCATTAAAACAACGCTTTTTTCTTCTCAAACTCATTTTCAACCACATATTCTCACAATAAAATATTTTGCACGTAAACACCACTTTTAACCGTACATTCTCAAAAAAATCACCATTCCAAAACTCATTTTTCCCAAAAAAGCTCTTTTTAATGGTATCAAACAGGGGCTAAATCACGTGTAGGAGTAGGCGAGTAGCTAACCTGATGTCGATGTTTTGATTGCTGGATATTAGTTTTCATGTGTTGAATTTATACCTAGATCATTGCCCCCATTGGCAAAGAAATATGTGCTCCAACTGTTGTACATAGATGGACCAGTGACGGCGAAGTTGTTGGAAGAATGGGTACTTTCTGATGGGGTTTCAAAGCACAAAGTGGCTATTGATCGATTGATACAGCTGAGAGTCTTGAGTGAAACTCTTGATAGGTATCACATTTAGTTTCATATTTGTTCTCTGTTTTTAGTTCTCTAAATGTTCACTGCCAGAACATGTTTCTTTGTATACAATTTCTAAACTGCGTTGTTCAAATGATATTCTCTAACGGATTCATTCACTGGTTCTCTCTTGAATTCTGATGTTCAGGTCATAGTTGTTATTGAAATTGATTCTTACCTCCAAAAATGGAAAATCCTTTTGATTTCATTTAGTTCATTTTTTAACATTTTTTATCTCAACTCTTGTTTCTACAATGTGGATTACCTGAGCATGTACCCTATATGCACAATTGCACATATATCATTAAAAACGAGCGAGATGGTTGAATTTCGTTCCAATCATAGAAAGATGGAATTTGTTTACAAAGTGAAACCAAGCTTCAAATCAGATGACTAAAAGTTGTAGTATATTCTTAGCCAAATGAAAATAATGTCTTGCCTTTCCCCGATGCTAAAGGATTGTATTCTAAAGAATGAAGTCTGTTACTTTTGACACTAATCATTTTCTTATTGTAATAACTTTGTTTCCTTATATGTAATTTTCTTATTGAGTGACCCCACTAGAAGAGATCCGTTGAGAAAATAAGATCACGTGGAGGTGGAACCAACTGAGATGATAAATTAGGGACGTGTTGTCTCAAGTTAACATGAAATGAGGTGATTGCAAAATAATTGATTTTAATTGAACTAGAAGAGATTAAATCAAGTGAAGGTGGCACCAACAAAAATGTCAAAAATTTTACATGTAGATCCAAGTTAACATGATATGAAGTGCTTGCAAAAGATTTGACTTTATAGGAACTTCAGAAAGGGCAGCTATGAATGGAATAGAATAACGATGAAGGACTCACTCGGCTGATCAAGTTTGTAGGAAATATGGCTTAGCCTTCTATTGATGTAGAGATAAATTGCTCTTGGCTTCTCGTATTCGAGTTATGCAATCTAATTCTGCAAAGTGGTGCCAGTCCATAAATATTAGTCCCTTCTTTACCTGAATTATTGTCACTTGCCAGTTACCTAAAGCAAGATCTTGTGTCATTAACTAAGAGACAAGAACCTCTGTCGTTACTGCCCAGTCTCTATTTTCCGAGGAGGATAAGTGGTCCTAGAACTACCTAAGGTAGTTTCCCTAGCCAAATCTGCAGCTAATTAAATTGAGTTTCCATTGCCTCCTTTTCTAATTTCACCTTACAACATTTACAAAACATTCCACTTCTTCACACTTTCTTTATATCTTTATCTCGATAATTTTTTTGAATAGAAACGATAGGTACCTATTTTCATATACTCACGTCTATACTCTAGTGGATATTCACGAACTATTTAAGTGTGTTTGGAAATATATGCCCATTTATTAGTTTACCGTTACCCAGACTCTTGTTGTCCCTCCGCATTCCATGTTATACTGTTTGCTTTATTTGATATTTAAAGCTGTGATACTCATCCTAGAATAGTTGGTCAACATCACTGGCTATTCTTTTTGCTTTGTGGATTGCATGAATACAGTTTGTCCTAAACATGATTTACTTAAAAAATTCGTGAAGAATATTATACAAAACAGGTAATTCTTTGGACAAATAAGCGACTATCTTGTGTTGACAATCTGACTGCCTTTCATCTTGTTCCTCATTCCTTGAAGTATGGTAGCCATGTTTGATGCGTACTATGATGCACGGACACGGACACGTGTGTCTGACACGATACGTGTCGGATACGCCGATACGCAATTTTTAAAAAAGTACAGACACGACTGTTACTTGATAATAATTTTGAATTAACAATATATAATATTTCTAATATAAAGGAAAAATGATTATGGTAGAGTGTCCGAGAAGTGTCGGTATCGACTCATGTCCAACACGTGTTGGACACGGACAAGCTACCCTAATTGAAGTGTCCGTGCTACAGAGGATGCGTAGAACTGTGAGGTTCTCCTTTTTCTGTGCAAATGCAAGTGCTCGTGATTTTTGTTTCTTTTCGCAAGGCATGTTACCACTTACCATTATGTATTTAATTGTTATAGTCACATTATTGATGTCTTGACTTTGTTCAAACAGTGCTTGAGTCCTTTTTTTTGTTGTGGCAGGAAAAAAGAGGCTACTTACAGATTAAACCCTACATTTCAGCTGAACCTCCAGAAGCACATATTGCATGGGTATGGTTTAGGTTCTCATCTGTAGCCTTTGTTCACTCATTTATCAACTATATGTTTTGAGGAATAAATGTTTTGAGCCTATAATATTTGGAATCTGCAGTGGAATATTACCTAGAGAACCGATGCCTTTGAACGTCACTGTGAGGCTCCCTAGCTTGGAGGATTTAGATGCATATGCTGTTCAACAATGGGAGGTATGAATGTCATTATATATTACAATTGTCTCTGTCGTCTTGCATGAGTGTTTTGTAATAGAATCAATAAACCTTGCTCACATGGAGATATGCTACCAGTCAAATATCTTCTTCATCAACTTCATTTTATTTTTATTTACATTAGTAACGCTTAATTAGATGTGTACCAAGGCGGATGGCCTGTTTACAGCATGAGTCAATATCATACAGTTTCCTTGTTTGGTCGCTCTGCAGTTTCCATTAAAAGTTTGGCCACTCTTTTTTTAACTTGCAAACTGTGGCAATCAGTGCTTCTTGCTGCATCTTATAAACTCGGCTGAAGCTGAAAAATCAACTAATATCAGCTCTTCAATGATGAAAGTGTTCCAACGCTGCCTTCTTAACCAAAGGTAATTCTAATACTTGCATTACTTTTTATGCAGGTCTTTTCATGTAATGATTCACGAACATTGGCTTTCTTACAGAGATGACAGGGAACCTCCAAAATTGACAGAGAGTGGCTTCCAGTTTTTGGTACGAGTGCAATTGTAATGTAGTTAAAAATTTGTTTCTTCGTAAAGCATACTGACAAGTGTCTGTAACAGCTGATGGATACAAGTGCACAACTTTGGTACATTATCAGAGAATATATAAGTAACTCTGAGGTATCCTTCATTCATTTTTTATCATTGGTTTTCTACTCTTCTAATAGTTTTGGTTGATAATACCATTGGAGCCATCAACTTTTAGACTCTAATAAATCTAAGTTTTCTTCTACCTGGAAAAATCTCAGATGCTAACCTAGAATCTTCCACCCGGAAAAGTCTTATGTATGAACCTAATTCTAACTTCTAAAATTGGAATTGACTGCACCCGTATGTTAGCAAGTTTATGGATTTGAGTATATTGGCATGATACATGTTTTTCCCATTTGGTTTGTTTGTTGGGACCTTTCAGGAGTGTGGCATTGGATAAAAATAAGAAGTGTCAATTAAGGATCCATGTACTCAAAAGTTTATTGGGAACAAGGCTTAACTTATTGTTGGTGTTGGTTGCATATTAGGAGGGGAAGTTGAGAGAAAATTTTACATGACATTGAATTCTGAGAATTTTGTTTTAGGTGTTTCTTTCTAGCACTTCTGTGCTGTCATATACCTTGTGCGACATTTTCATGATTTTTATTCATGTATTACAGTATTAGAAAATAGATGGTTGATGCATGTATAAAGAAGCTTCTATTCACTTGGGCAATAAAGGCTAGAACAGGAAGGGGTACACCTGCATTAACATGCCCTGATGGGGTTGCAAGAAATTTGGTTACATTGATCATTTAGTAAATATAATGTTGGACCAAATGGGGTTGCGAAAAGGGATTAATGTATCCACCCAATTCATTGGGCATAAATGAATAGCTTATTGTTTTTATTGTTCTTGTCTTGGAGTGGGAGGAAAAACTGTGTGAACCTATTGGATTATAATGCATTCGTTTTGGATTTTCGCATTTTGATGTAGGATCATGGTGTGGATACAGCTGATCTTATAGCATTCCTGCTGGAACTCAGCTTTCACGTGACTGGCGAGGTATTATTGAGATTGTTTATGCTGGTGCAATTTGTATTATAAGATGCATCGTATGTAGATAGAGTCTTTGTTTCATGGGGAGGCCCGGAACACTTAAATTCTTAGCCTATATTTTTCCAGATCACCTTTGCATTTTTAGGGCTTTTTGTCTTTATCCTTTCAATAGATTTGGCAATTCAACTTAGAGAGCCTTGCCATGAAGAAATAAATAAAGCAAAAAAGTGGATGTTCATCCCTCTCATGATCCTGAATTGAATGATTGCTTTTGTAGGCATATAATGTGAACACTTTGACTGATGTCCAGCGCCACATAATAAAGGATCTTGCAGATTTGGGATTGGTCAAGCTCCAGCAGGTGGGATCTGCTCTTTGCCATTTTCGATTGCAGTTCTAAACTATTGCTTATTAGACCTTTATAATTCTTGCCGACCTTCATTATGTATTTAACACTGATAATTGTGCTTCAGGGCAGGAAAGAGAGTTGGTTCATACCCACCAAGTTGGCTACAAATCTCTCCATTAGCTTAGCTGATTCATCTTCAAGGAAACAGGTAGTTTGCATAGAATCATTTGCCTGCTTATGAGGCAGTCAAGCTAGCAAGTTCCCTGCAATAGTTGGGCTTGTCTGAGCGGAGAACAATGTTTGATTCCATTGTCAAAATGTTGGAAACTTTAAACGCTGTTTTTATGTTTGTTTGCTTAGTTGAATTCTAGTCTTCTCTTGGGACATGGAGAAGAAACTGTTTTGTAAATGATGTCCTCTTTTCCCTTTCGGTTGCGGTTCCATGTCATCAGGGATTTGTTGTTGTGGAAACGAACTTCAGGATGTATGCATATTCAACATCTAAATTACACTGCGAGATCTTGCGGCTCTTCTCAAGGTATGCCTTTCGCTTGCTTCAACAAAGCATGTGTGCCAACTGAAGGTGTTTTTCCTCTTAAGGAAGAAGGATGACTCAAAAATCCTGCCTGTCTGTCGATGAATATGTTGTGCATGTTCCTGGTGTAATTGAATACTGCATCCAGTATTTGACTAAAGATATAAATGAGCACATTTGTCTAAGTTTAAAAAGTCACTTATAAGTCAGTAAGCATGGTTTAAAATAAATGGTTTTTTTATTATTTAAAGTTGAAAATGAGTAAGTAGTATGTTATGACGGTAATGGAAGAGTTACTTTCGAAGCATCTATCAATTTTTACCTAAATGTAAAAAAGTAGTTGTCCAAAGGGCATACAAAAGTTACCTGGAAGTGACCTTTACCCCTTTCTAAGCTTAGCCAAACACGAGCTTTATGAATCATTGTGAAGTTTTTGGGACAAATTTATAATAGACGTGCTTAAGACTTCATTTGATTGTCTAAATATTATGCATGCATTTAAATATCCCAACCCGAGATGAAGGTATTGTTTGGCAAGCTGTTCACTCCTGGTTTAGTGGGAACTGAATTTGTCGGGATTGTCTACTTTTAATTTGGTAGTTGAAAATCTAAATGCATTTGTATTATAGGTCTGGCCTAATTGTAGATTCCTTGTAAAATACAGAAATCCTTCTCTCCTTTTTCCATGCAAATCGTTTCAACTTATTTTGTACAATTCTAACTTTATGAAACAAAAACTAGTTATCATTGAAAAAAATTAGGTGTAGTTTGACTATATCTAGTCTGATTTTGTTTCTAAAGTTCCATGAACCTAGTATTTTGAAAGCTCTGCGATTTCTGGAATCTGCACTTTCAGCTATTTTCTTTGTTTGTTGAGTGTATTTACTTGATTTTTTTCTACTTTAACTTTTGAGTTAATCTGCATAAATCTTTTTTTGCATTATTCACATTTCACTCTATAGCTTTGGTGTTATTCTTAGAACTGGTATTGGAGGCCAGAAACACTGAATAGACCTAGAATTTATCAACTTTAGTAAATTGTGCTACAAGATGGCGATTCAATTTTTACACCGTATAGAGAGAAACCAGCTGTTAATCTACTTGAGCAGGAAAATAGCAAACATATTGTTTTCAGATTTACAGGTTTAAAATGGCTTGAATACTGGATAATTATTGAGTTATGCTCACTAAAGCTTCAGAAACCAAATGATTATTTCACTAAGTCAGTATTAACTGCTTCTTGTTTCTCTTGGTAGAGTATCTTTGCAAAAATAAATAAATTCAAACTTTCAAGCAGGTCGAACATCACTTTTAATCATACATTTTTTAGGATCTATAACTCTTGTCTATTTTTTATATTCGTTCATTGAGACCAGCCTTATAAGCACTTAAAAAGTATAGCCAATCTTTAAACTAGTAACTGTAGTCAGAACTTTGGCTTTTTACTGCATCTTTTTTTGAAAACTCATGTTAGACAATTATGAGCATGTTTACATGTCCACATGCCTTTTCTCTCTCTTCCTCCTCCTCATATGTAAAGTAAGCACGCTTATAAGCTCACCCAAACATGCTCTGTCTCATTAGTTAAAATTGATGGTCAATCAGTCCTTTGCATCATCAGGAGAATAGGTGGTTCATAAACTTAACTGCAACTCAACCTTTTGCTGCATCAGATAGACCGAGTTATTAGATTTAACTTTTGAGCTTTGGGAGAGTAGATGAGAAAGAAATGAGAAAATGTTTCTAGTTATTATTATTCTAAGAAAGATATGTTTCAATGGCTGATGTTGTTGCTGAATAGTGGTATTATGATTATAAGTAATTGATTTGAAGCTGTTTTATTGGTCTTTGAAATTTGTTATTGTGAAAGACTGGGGGTGGAGGCTGCATAGGATCGTATGCTAGTACGGGATGTTGTAATTTTTTATTATGGGATAAACTTGCAACAAAGTCCATATTAGTCTTTGTTTTTAAGCTGACTGTTTTCATTTAAGTATCACTGTTACGGATATCATTCCTCTTTCGATGAAGAATAATTTATTCTGAACTTACAGGATTGAGTACCAGCTTCCTAACCTCATTGTTGGTGCAATTACAAAAGAAAGCTTGTATAAAGCTTTTGAAAGTGGCATTACCTCAGACCAGGCAAGGATCAAGTTCTCGTCGTCTATTTAGGCCTTCTAATGTATCTTTAGTGTTGTCTGGGTTGTCATTTAACGACAAATATAGCTCTATCTTTGGTTTTAACTTTACTCCTGTTTTGTACATATTCTACCATGGTGTATTTTTGCTACAATGAGTTTAGCTTTCAGATGTCTTCTGCCTATTTATTCTTGCATCATGAGAGGATTGAGAAATTGCAAACCAAGATCTGTGCTGTGCACACTGGAAATTCGTCACTACTCTTCATCATGATAGAAATATGAGTGCTTAAATGTTCAGTACTTATTTTGCATCAGAAAGAAATTGTGATTTTCTTTCAGAGGCAAAGGAAACCTCTTCATTTTGCCGTTTATTGGTTGTTCATTGGTTTGTTCAGATTTGTAACTGAGTTTTCTATGAAACCTAAAGCTTCAATTTTGATTCATTAAGTTTCTCCTTGTAAGTGAATAGTGGGTTTAGTTTTGCTTAGTGCCTTATGTGGGTTCAAGATGTGGACCACCAGTTTACATTGTTTAAAACTTGAAATTGAATTTTGGCAATTGCAGATAATTTCTTTTCTCCAGCAGAACGCACATCCTCGAGTTGCAGAGAGAATACCCTCAGTACCAGAAAATGTTACTGACCAGGTTATTGCTTTTTATCACAGATCTAAGCTAACCTGTTTTTCTTGTTCTTTCCACTATACTTTCCAGCTCCATTGTGAAAATTAAATTCCCATCTATGTTTTCCAACTAGCAAGTCATTGTGACAGAATTTTTGAAATGATTCTGGCTAGTACTGTATCAGTGATTGAGAAATGGCTACTATTTTTCATTTTTGATGTAAAACCAGATTAGGTTGTGGGAATCGGATTTGAACAGGGTGGAGATGGATCCGGCTCATCTTTATGATGAATTTCCATCCAGAGTAAGCACTTCCCCTAGCATTGTTTATATGAAGATACTAATGCATGGGTTTTGGTCTTATAATATTCTTGTTCATTATCTCATAGGATGTTTTCGAGTCTGCTTGTGATTTTGCACGAGAATATGGTGGATTGCTGTGGGAAAATTCTAAGAAGATGCGTATTGTGGTGAAAGCCGAAATATATGCCCAAATGAAAGAATTTCTTCGTCGACAAAAGGAATAGTCCATATGCATGATTTCGATATGAAAAATATGGTTTTATATTACGTGTCAGCTCTAATTTATCTCAAATTTGACAAGAATGCCTGATGATCTTTCTGGTTTCTACTATGAAAATTTTACAGAATTTTGATTTATATTCTGTTGCTTCCTAGTAAATAGCATTATAATTTCATTTCATATCCATCACGACTAGAAATGGCAAGACTGAAGAATGCATCTTTTTTTTTTCGTGCCCTAAGGTATTTAGTAAACTCATAAAGGTGCTTAAATGAAATGTGTATTATTCAGATGAAGTCAATCCAACTACCAATAGATTTCTATTCTCTCTGTCCGTTTTATCTTCGCACTATAACATTGTTAGAATGCAAGGTCGCCACACGGGCTGGTCAGTTATCCGATATTGAGTACATTAGAATGCAAAATCGCCACACCGGTCACCTCTTTGGATCAATGCAAGGTCCGTTTTTAACCTGTAAAGTGTTTCGATAATGTTGACATGAGGCTGTTTATTTTGCCTGTGATTATGTGCTATGGCGTTGAAGTGGTATGAACAAGTTACTTCCCGAAATAGAATGTCAAAAAATTAATATATCAGCACAGAAGATGTGAATCGCATTTAAGGAGGGTTAAAAGAATGAGATCACTGAATCTTATAAGTTAATTCAAGAATCGTGATCCTGCAATCTCCCAGAGTTGAAATGAATCCAGAAAAAAATAAATCAAATCATATGTAATATTTTCATAGTAAACAACGAAATGGTCTTGACAAGTTTAGTTGTAATTAACGACAAAATCTGACCAAATTCAATCCTTTTTTTTTTTTCCCATTCCAAGTGGTATCTAGTCCCCAAATGCATCAGTTTCAGAACAAATGTGTTAATTACCTTAACAGTCATTGAACTTTACAGAAAGTTTTCACAAGGTCCCTGAACTTTAAAAACTACGTGACTAGTCACTGAACTTACTAAACTGCGACATCATCTATTACTGAACTTTAAAAATCACCTTATTCGTCAGTGACCATCTTTTGCAAAGTTCAGTGACGAATAAGGTGATTTTTAAAGTTCAGTGATGGACGAGATTGCAGTTTCGGAAACTTTCGGTAAAGTTCAGTGACTACTGGGATAATTAACTCGAACAAATATATACACTGATTTCATCAACTTTTCCACATTTTAGGACAAATATATGCCAAATGCATCAGTTCTGCAAACTTCTCAGCATCACTAGAGTGAACCCCTTTGTGATATCGAATCATTGTATATATCTGCATCTTAAAAAATTTACATACTGCATTCTGCCGTAACAGTGGCTTTGTTCTATTATAATACTTAAAGTAGAGTTCTTACGGTGAACTGAGAACAAACTATTCATGACTCCTGAAGATAATAGGAACACGCATAAGCAATGAGAAGTTCCAAAAATAACAAAATATCAGGATAATGCACGTACCAACGAAGCATCGTGGCTGATTAAATTTTGAACATAAATTATTGTTTCTAAATGCAAACGTTGTTCAAAGAATTGAAAGAAGCATAGTATATTAGGTTCCGTTTGATCTACATTATTATCTTATTAAAATGAAAAATATGACCGCTATCCATCACATCAACATTTAAATTCAAATTTTTTATCCCAATAATGACTATATTTTTCATTTTCATTCTACAATAATTTGACTCAAACATGGGCTAACTATTGTAATAAGAGTTAAGTAGTAACTACTAGTATAGTAATTTTCCCAAGGCCTATAGAACTCCAGAAATTAGTTAAGCTTAACCAATTGGGTTAAATTCGCTAGTGGCCACCCAACTTCATACTTGGTGTCACCATATCCACCCACTTGATTTTGTTTCACCATGATCACTCAACTTTATATTTAGCCCCTGTTTGAAACCCATTTTTAGTAGAAATAATTTTTAGAATAGTGATTGATGTAAGAAATGTGTGGTGGAAGAATGATAAAAAGTTTTTGATTTGTGTGTAATATTATTTTATTAGGAGAATGTGTGGTTGAAATGAAAAATGAGAATGAGAATAAGAAATGAATGGGTGCCAAACGGGAGCTTAATTCAAGTCAAAGTAATCCATTTATTTCAATTTGATTTTGTTTCACCATGATCACTCAACTTTATATTTAGCCCCTGTTTGAAACCCATTTTTAGTAGAAATAATTTTTAGAATAGTGATTGATGTAAGAAATGTGTGGTGGAAGAATGATAAAAAGTTTTTGATTTGTGTGTAATATTATTTTATTGAAGAATGTGTGGTTGAAATGAAGAATGAGAATGAGAAATTAAAGGGTGTCAAACGGGGGCTTAGTGTCATTAATTTTATTTCATCAAGACCATCCAATTTCATATAACATTTTCTCATGGCCACTAAACTTCTTTTTACTATTTTCATTAATTTAAAAAGGGGTAAAACGGTAACTTTCCATAATATATATAAAATAATTTTTTTTTAAATTAAAATAAAAAACAAACTTGAAATGTTTATTTTAAAATAATTTTTTTTAAAGAACATTTTTTTAAAAATAATTTTTATCTTATTTTAAATTTTTTATTTTATTTATTTTTCTAAGTAACTTTTTTTTAAAAAAAAATAAGTTCTTATTTTATTTTATTGTTTTAAGTAACATTTTTTAAATAAGTTTTATTTCAATTTTTTTTAAAAATTTTATTTTATATATATAATGTAAAGTTACCACTTTACCCTTTTTAAAATTATTGAATATGATGAAAAGAAGTTTAGTGGTCATGGTGAAACGTTATATGAAATGGATGTCATTGGTGAAATAAAATTAAATTGAGTGGCCATGATGACACATGTATAAAGTTGAGTGGTCGCGATGAAATAAAATTAAATTGAGTGTGATGACACCAAAGTTGAACCACTAGTGCAGTGAATTTAACCCTTTACCAATTACGTGGAAGGTCTACTTTGCAAGGTGGATTGCTGCAACAACGATTAAAGAGTAGCTCAGATCATCGGTTTCTCTCTCAATGCTTCAAACAAGTATTTTTTTTTTTTTAAAAGGAGATCTATAAAACATTGAAATAGCAAACGATAACAAGGAGAGAAACCTCTAACACCATGCCCTCTTTAGAGAGATTAAGTGCTACCTATGCCAGAGACACTAGTCACTACAACGTTCAAATCACAAACAAAGAAAACCAAAACCCCCCAACCGCTGAAACCAGGAACCAAAATCTCTACAGGACCAAAGGCCGAGAGGAGCGACTAAACAACAAGCGAAAACAGACTCAAACCGTTTACAATCAATGAAACCAACCGAAGTCAAGGACAACTACTGTAACTAAATAATCCGGAAAGATCCGACCACAGCCAACTACGCAATCAGCATTGAAACGCTCCCACTCAAAGGAGCAGGCTAAGTCAGGACTTCACAACCAATGACCCGTCAAAACAAAAAATCATACACCACCCAAACACAGCCTAACAACGCAAAAAACGCCAACACACACCCGGTCCCCACCACCGTCCGGCAACAACCCACCCAAGGTGCCACCACCGTCCGGCGCCAGACAACCCAGGACAGACACCACCAAACCACCCACCAACAGCCATCGCAGAAGAGCCAAAAACCCGCTCACCGGCAGAGAACCCCGACAGCTACGACCACCGACACTAGCCAACAGGGCCGGTTCTGGGTCGAGGCGTATGAGGCCCGCGCCTCGAGCCCAAAACTGGAGGGGGCCTCATTTTTTGGCCCCCCATTTTTTTTTTAATTGAGGCCTAGCCCAACATTGGAGGCCTCTCAATTTTGGCCAATTCAATTTTATTTTTTTTTGTAACCTAAACTAAACAATCAGAAAATTCAGAACCGTCTCTTTCCCACTCGACTGCAGAGAGTTGTTTAACAAGAACTCCTTGAAGATTAGCATGGTTCAGATCTATGGCTGCCACAACTAGGCCACTTGAACTTCCCATATAATCTTGAGAGTCTGCACAAAAAACCCCTTTATAAGCACACACATTTAAGCCAACCCATGTCTTCAAAATCCCATTTGGATCATCAGTAATTGCAGATTTCCAGGCCTGAAGAGCATTGTATGCCGCATTGAGTTTCGACACCTGTGGAGCACCGACTGATAGAGAATTTAGACCGGTGTTGATACCTCCACACACCCAAACGCCGCCGCCGTCACCGCCAACTCCAACCCCAACCCCAACGCCACCACCTACACTGACTGCAGCCTCAATAACAATTATCTGAACAAAAAAATAGCTAGAATCCAGATTTT
The DNA here is from genome assembly GCA_903798395.1 of Fraxinus floribunda. Taxonomy (NCBI): domain Eukaryota; kingdom Viridiplantae; phylum Streptophyta; class Magnoliopsida; order Lamiales; family Oleaceae; genus Fraxinus; species Fraxinus floribunda. Next base: position 1,278 of record CAIGRS010321943.1, on the reverse strand, counting down.
CTCCATGTTCACTGGGGGGGCCCAATTTTGGGAGTTTGCCTCGGGCCCTTGAAATCACAGGATCGGTCCTGCCAGCCAACTGAGAGGCACAACGAAATCAACATCAGCTGAAACCCTCACCCCTCTCATCGACCAAGTATTCATGTCCCTAAAAAATCAGAGGTTATAATCTCAACCAATTATTTCTATTCAACATTTTATTGCCCACCATGCCTACACCTATCACCATCGTATCCACTTTCTCGTTTGCCACTGATTTGTATTGTTCTTCGCTGAAATACACGATGATTTGATCGTATTTCGGGTGGTTACCAACAGGCTTTTAAATTTCTCCACTTTTTTGGGAGATTGGGATTGGATATCTCTGGCATTAAATCTATTGGATTTCTCTATCATTCGGACGCCGCCGGCTGCTAATTGTGATGGAGTTCACCGGAGAATGGAAATCCCTCTGGCCCATATCCTCCACCATCTCTCCCCCACTCCTCCTGTCAAACAAAACTCCCAAAAAACCTCTTGGCCCTCTAATTTTTACCCCAACTCTCAACATACCCACCAATGTACTGCTAGAATCCCCGTATCTTGCCCCCAGACTCCCCATCCCGTACCCACAACTTCCGCTCTCAAGATTCCTTCGAAAGTACTGTTCTACATCTTCCACCGTCGCCTCTATTTCCTCTCTTTTCGGTGCCCAATTCCCCGACTACTCAACCCATTTTAGTAATTTCAATGCCCTCCAACTACTCAGAATCCCGAACAAGAATTTAATGATTGTTTTTTCCCCACTGGTGAGAATTATAATCTAGTGGGGTTTACTTTACTGTCATTAAAAGATGCCAAATTGAGTGTTACTTCGACAAGGGGAAATTTTTTTACAGTGGCGAAAGGTGGCTGCATAAATCATCACCGGATTACAAGGTTGTTGGTCAACCCAGTCAGTGACGAAGATATGTCTCTAGTTGTGAGTAATGATTATAACAGTAATAGTGTTACAATGGTTGGGTTTCTAATGGTTTGCACTGAGTATTCTGTTTATTGGTATAGAGTTTGTATTGTTAGTGTAGTTAAAGGGACCAAATATTGTTCTGTTAATTTGGATTATGTAGGGTGTACCGATTCTAAGACATTAAAGGGTAAAACAGTTGTGAGCGTGTGTTGGAGTCCGCATTTGAAGGAAGAGTGTTTAGTGTTGTTGGATAATGGTGACTTGTTGATGTTTCATATTAATGAATCTCGCATAAAAAAGGGTAATATGGGGCTTTTAATGAGTGCAAGGAA
>CAIGRS010321889.1:0-13769 GCA_903798395.1 Fraxinus floribunda | reverse complement strand
TATATAAGGCTAAAATTGATATTCAAAAGTTTCTCCATAATCCACACTTTTAATATAGGGTAATAATAATTATATTACCACTACAAATTTCTTATTTACTTAAGTATCCTTAAGTAAAACGACCTAATTAGTGTTTTAATATGTGTTTTAATTAAATAAATTATTGTTACACGACAAATATAAAACCTAATTTCTTTCTTTCTTTTTCTTTAACATCTCATTGTTCATACTTATTATGTCGACGTCTTTTGCTTTCTTCCACGGGGCAAGATAGTTTTCTTTTCTCAACTGTGTATCACAATTGTATTGTTTGCGTCATTGTTCCTCTTGCAACACAAATAGAAGAAGCGGAAATTAAACTCTTCTAGCCACCGTCAGCAATCAGAAACTTCCTTTTACTTACTGGTTCGGGGTTCCTTTTGCAACACAACAATGTCTCTTACTTTGTCCAGAAGCTCGCAAACATAATCACCAATGATTTTATGAAATGTTCATCCATTTCTTTCGGAAAAACCATCAAATAGAAGAAGCTTTGCGTTGTGTGGAAGTTTCTACATCAGGAATCGAAAAGAATGAATGGCGGCCAAAGTCGGATACCGTAAATAAGTTTATGGACTATTTCAAAGAAGCTTGTGTTGTTGATGGAATTGAGAAATTCTACATATATATGAAGAAGATTAATTGCATTAATCATCGTTTGTACTGCTATTTGCTTGAGACATACATAGTTGCTAGGAAAACAACATCCAATAGTCGTGCTAGGATTGAGGAAGATGGAATTGAAATCAACAGCCTGCTTGAAAAATTGATTACCCTGCTTTCTCGTGAATAGAAGTGCAGGCTACCCTTTTTTGCCAAAACCTCTCTCCCTAGTCCTCTCTGCGCCAAGCTGGTGCCAGGGTTTGGGAAAGGATTTTTGGGGCACACGTCTCATTTCCCATTTTATTCGCCTTATTGGTAGAAATTTCAGCTGTTTGTATACAATGGTAAATAAGCAGTATACTTTAGTTGTGAAATAATGAGGGGGAAAGGTTGAGAGAATGAGTATTAATATTGGTGACAAGTACATTATAATATTTTATTATTTTTATTTTTATTTAATTAGGATTATAATTGTAAATTTATTGTGGTGAATTTATTAAAAATATATTTTAATTGTGGTGTGATCATAATGTGGTGTAGTAATTGAAATTTGTAGTGGTAATATAATTACTCTTTAATATATTGTAGATGTAGATAGATTAGTTCATGGCATGTACAAGTTTATTATTATAGTTTATGCATTTATTATGTGCTCTAGAGATTAGCACATGGTTGTTCATTTTTACATCATATTTGACTATTTATAGTGCACATTGTTCTTTATTTATTAAACATCATTGTTCATAGTTGTTTCATGACTCGTGAAGGATTTGGAGCGAGATGGAAGTGGCCTTTCGATGGTCAAAAATATCATCTAGTCACCAAGATGAATGTTGTAAAGAGACATCTTGATTAAATCCTAGTATGAGTAGAGATGTCTATCTAAAATATTTTGTAATATGATGTTAATCAGGAACCTTGCGTAGTTTTGTGGAGATGGGAGAATCTACAAATAAACGAAAACGAGATGTATCTTTTCATGTCTTCCCCCCAAGTTTAGTTAAGACTGTTTTAACTTTATTTCGTGCTCATTTATTTTAAATAAAATCAAACGCAAAGTCAAGGTGACAACTTGAGCTAATTTGAAAAGGTTTTGAGTTAATTGTTTTAATGGCTACTATACTTTACACATCGTCATGACTTACCCGCTAAATTTAACCATACTTTCCAAGGGCCACTGAACTTGGGTCCTTTCACTAAAATGGTCATCGAATGGATTTTGTCCGTGATCGTGTACACGTGAAGGATGAAAAGCTGACTTGACTCTTAAAAATGGCTAAATGTTAAGTGAATTGCACACATGGATAACAACTCATCCAAACAAGTCCTTACCCACACAAATTAAAACAAACAATTCCATATCACTTAATATTTGGTTATTTTTAATAGGCAAGTCAGCTACGAAATCCATTAGATGGTCATTTTAGAAAAACTGACATAAGTTCAATGACCACTGAAAAATATCGTTAAGTTCAATGGATAAGCAGTGACAATGTATAAAATACAGTGGCCATTGAAAAAGTTAAACTCAAAGGTTTTCTTATTGTTCTTAATACTATTCGTACGCCTGTACAATGTACAAATTAATGATATTGTGAAATGTTAGTAAGTTTTTATCTAACATAATAATTAGTAAAATTTAATAATAAAAAAATATTATCTGATAATCCTTGAAGTTCTGAGTTTCAGTTGGTGTCTACAGAAATGGAATAGAGTTTATATTATCTGCACAGAAATTAGTGATGTACTTTACTTATGACAATAATAGATAAAAAGTATAAAGATGAAAAAATTTACAAGTATACTCATTTGTATTTTGTATATTAGTCGTTGCAAGTATATAGGGAGAAGTAAAATAGTGTATTACCAAAAGTAATCGACTAAGGCATTACTGATTTTATAACTGAAATATTACTTCGAGAAACAAAAAGTACTACATGTGAATGGTTAAAGAATCCGTACATTTAGCTTGCTATGATCACGAACAATTTTGATCATGAGTATGTGCTTCTTCTCATTAAGAAGATCATATGTCTCAATGTTGGTTGTGGTAGAAATTCCTGAATTTAGTTCACAAAAATATTTGAAATTTATAAGCACAGATGGTAATGATTTAACCAAAAAAAAAAAACAAAAACTTTGCTAATTTATAATTAAGCAACAACACGTATTCGTTATAAAGGTGGAGCAGGGAAGATAAAGTAAACGAAACTTTTGAAAGCATACGAGTGGGGTATTGCCCCTAGTGGGGGTTGAGGGGGGTAGCGCCTCTTGTAGGATGTCCCCGACGGAGATTGACATGCCCGATCAAGTCGCGGGAGATCGAGGGGCAATGTCTCTGGCGGGGATCGACCTGACCAGTCAGGTCGCAAGGTTGAGGGGGCAGCGCCCCTGAAATATGTGCATAAATTTTGATTTTCATGTATTTATAGAATTGAAAATTTTCTAATGTTTTTGAATTAAATTATTAATAAGTGAAATTATATTTATAGTTTGTGTAAAATGTAAATAAGTAGAATTTTTGAAAGAAAAAAAAATAGTGCGTCTCCGCAAAGCGTGGAGACACGGAGCTCGTGTCTCCGCGCTGTGCGGAGACACGGTATTTTTTTTGTTGTTGTGCTGCATTCATTAGTTTTTCCTTCATTTTCTGTTAAAAATAATATGTTCAATTCATTAGTTTTTTTTCACTTGCTTAAACTTCTTTCTCTCCCAATTAGTTTTAAAAAAATGCAATAATTAAAATTTACGAATTTAACAGAAGCACCAAAGTACAAGTTTTCGATGAGGACAGAGATAATGCTTTCCTGAAAACCCCATAGTCATCCTACTCGATGGACATCATTTTGCCACTTCAAGGCCCCATCGAGAACAAGTGAGAGAGAAAGGGTGAGAAGTGAGAAGATTCATATACCAGGAAGAATTCTATATATTGTAAATATATGTAAAGATGGAGAAGTAGAACAATTCTTTTTGGGAATGTATTCCAGGAAAGATGGAGGAGTGTGACAGCACGAAATTGGTTGTTGCAATTTGTCGAGAGAGTTTACTACTGTAAACTACTTTTACAGAACCATGGTCTCGACGTGAAATAAAGATTTTGGTTCCTTTCTTGTTGGTTTGTTTCTCCAATAATTAGTCAACAAAGATGTCTATATATCGAGCGAGTCACTGTAGCAAAATCAGATATTGAATAATGACGAACCAATTTTAATGTGAAATGAAGGGTGCACGAATGATTTGGCCATAAGTGATTTAAACCTATAATTCTAAATTGCAATTTAAACGATGGATCTATGCAAATATATTTGGACGTTTTGACTTTTGACTACAAAGAACGAATTACTCTATGTCGCGCGAAGCAGACTATCAGAACCCTGGATTCTTCGTCGCCGTGCACGTTGGCGCGGGATACCACTCGCCGTCGAATGAGAGAGCCCTCCGCAATGTCATGAAACGTGCCTGCGTCGCCGCTGCTTCCATTCTTCGAAAGGTCCTCTACCTCTCTATTAACACGCACAATTTTCTTGTTTTCAATGTTAAATGAAAAGAAAACAACTTTGTCCAGTCAAATTGTTTATTAAGTAATTATCCTATTAGCTGTAGTAATCCCGTTAAGTGATTTGCTTCTCTTTTGTGGTCTTGGTTCAGGGTTCAGGGGGATGTATAGACTCTGTTGCAGCGGCAATTCAAGTTTTGGAGGTAATTGTTTGTCTATGTGTGTATATAAGTTTTGTGTAATTTTATTTTAATTGATTACGCATGGGTATTGAATTTGTATCTTTGAGGACAAATATTTTCTTACAGGATGATCCTTGCACGAATGCGGGGCGAGGATCAAATTTGACGGAGGATGGTCATGTAGAATGTGATGCAAGTGTAATGGATGGTGACTCTGGAGCATTTGGCGCTGTTGGAGCAGTGAGAGGTAAAATTTATTTAATTGTGAAGTTAATGACTATATTTTAGCTTCTATTTTCATTTATTCTATGCATTTTTGTGAAGTTAATTGTTATCAGGGGTGAGAAATGCCATTCAGGTTGCTGCTTTGCTGGCCAAAGAACAGTTGTTCAGTTCACCACTGCTGGGTCGAATAACTCCAATGTATGGTGACTTTCCTGGTGTTTATTTACAATTTTTTTTGCAGCAATGTTATTATATCAACTAGTTTTCTTCATGTTAGTATGTGTTGTGTAATGTCTAGAGATGTGGTCATACTTTGTTAACTAGGCAATCTTATCAGGGATGTTAGCCCATGTAATATGTAAAGAGCTCCACTGACTACAGTGATCTGGTCTTCTAGAATTTACAAACCATCTGTTCTTTTTTTCAACGAGTTGTTTCTATATTGGTCTGTGTTAAAACTTTCAAGAATTACACCCATAAAATCTGCTTTTTGTAATGGTATAAACTACATGACTGGTAACGATATTTTTCATTGATACTTTTGACCAATCACTTGTCCCTCTGTCACTCGTTATGAAAAAAGTTGGACAGTTTTTACTTAGTTATTAATTTAAATTGTCTATTGCTACGTCACAATCATTTTTGTAACCGTTGGGGCGATTTTTCTGATTTTACTTAGCAACACTCTTTAAGATGACGAGTTTTTATCTCTCGCATATCCAAAAAACTAACGTACTCTATTTTTTATTTTATTATTATTATTATTTAGAATTTTATATTCAGTTTACTATCAGGTCAAAATTTTGATGTTTCTTGGTGAGAACTGATGCATTTCTTTTTGTCGATTCTTTTATGTACTATGTTTCCTGGTGGGTTTGTTAATTTTAAAGCATTTGCTGCTTAGGTTTTTGGTTGGAGAAGGGGCCCATGCATGGGCAAAGTCCAAGAATATAGTTGCAGATGAAAAGGTCGACGAGGTATTTCCTTAGTCTCCTGCGGAAATCATTTGTTCAATAAATCCTTCTGTGTATAATTTATTGTTTTAAACCCTAAAATAATCATCAAATGTAATTTCAAAGGCAGTTTAACTGTTTATTCTCATTTGAAGTTGGTTTTATCTTATTTTTTATGTACTTGGCAGTGGCTGGTGACCAGAAGGGCAAGGACTCAATGGGAAAGATATAAAGCAATGCTTGATGATGCCAAAATTATGACCAGCAATGCTAGAGTGGGGACTCATGACCCTCAAGGGAGTGTTGCAGTGTCAGGTAATAGTTTTTTTTTTTTTTTTAGGTATTTGCTAGGATTTTCCCCATCTGAAGTGCTATAATTATTATGGCGTTTCTTCAATCAATGCTTTCGACCTGATATTTTAGTAGCTTGAAGGAAGCTTCCTTCTTGCTTTTGTTGGTTAGAGTTTTGTCATCTAGCTTGGGCAAATTCTTGGATCATTTTGACTCCATTATTAATTTTGATGTTTTCATTGCCTTTTTGTCTTGTTGCCTTATTTACTCCAGGTCCTTGTGCAATGTTGAAAGCTAAAAGTGAACTTATCACTGTTATATTCAGCAAATAGTGCAATGTATTTCTACTTTGTGATTAAACTTCATTCTTTTTTGACAACTAGAGTTTCAACCACAATTGTCTAAACTGAATCCACTGGAAGAGGACTGCATAGTAGACACAGTTGGAGCTATTTGTATAGATTCTGAAGGGCAAATAGCATGCGGCGCATCAAGTGGTGGTATTGCCCTAAAGGTGATTCTTATGCCAAATTTAACCATCTATTATGGTGTACGTTGACTCTGTTTCGTGTTTCTATATTCTAAATTTGTGCACAAACAAGTAACATTTTCCCAACAATGGCTAGCAAAATAAATTTTCTAGTGATCTGGTTATTGAATTCTTAAATTGGCCAATGAATATGCTTTGTGGAGATAACTCTGGTCCATGAGTAAGAGGCTTATCGATAGTAGAATATTCATTATCAGATAAAAACTTATCCTAAGACAAAGTTAAATTCGAGCACCCTTTCATGAATCTGTTAGCTGAGTATAGCAGGCAAGGTTAGCAGAAGATAAAATGTAAAATTTTGCTGATAAGCCGAGAAATTACTTCATTAGTTGCCTACGTGGCTGTGGTTTTCTCAGTGCTTATGTTTGACAAGTAACTGTAACCCGTTGAGAATATGTAATTTGTTGAGTTCTTGCAATTGGTTCAATACGTGGAGAAACTTTAACCTGAAAAGGTGCTTGCGACTTTGAATGTCAGTTAGACCCTAGGGTTGATGTNGTTGAGAATATGTAATTTGTTGAGTTCTTGCAATTGGTTCAATACGTGGAGAAACTTTAACCTGAAAAGGTGCTTGCGACTTTGAATGTCAGTTAGACCCTAGGGTTGATGTGTAGTTTAGCTTATTGTATAACTGGAGAGATTAAAGGACACAGTCTGACTTTTGTTTTGGGCAGCTGACTGATAGGATACATCTCTTTTGCGTATTAAAATGGAGAAAAAAAAAAAAAAAAAAAAAAAAAACTAATTGGCATAGGCAATACTAAATGGCTGTAATGTCTCTAGCCCACAGGCCAACCCATGCTTAAGTTTTAAATTTGATGCTAAATATCCTCTTATCTGTTCGCTTTATGCTGATTTCAGTAATTGGAACATGTTCCTTGAACTGTAATCATATAATGCTTCATATTTTATGGCGATGCGTCTTCTTTCTCTAGTGCCCATAAATGCTTAGTTTTCTTTTCCAGCTTGGTGTGCATTAGTTACTTTTGCTCTTATAGCCAAATTGATTTGTCCTTTGATTCAAGCTCTTAGTTTCTTTTCCTGTGACGAACTCTAGTGAAGAAACTGTAATTTTATTCAGATTCTATTTTCTTCTTTTTGACTTGGAATACTGCTTACGGTTGAAGAGCAATTCACATGTCAAGATGATTTAAGATCATCGATTAGTAAATGTACATTTGAAACAAACCTTAACTATTCTTACAGGTAAGTGGGCGTGTCGGATTAGCCGCAATGTATGGTTCTGGTTGTTGGGCATCCTCAAAAGGGCCCTTTGGAGCTCCTTTTATCATTGGTTGTTGCGTAAGTGGTGCTGGAGAGTACCTAATGAAAGGACTTGCAGCTCGTGAATGCTGTGTATCACCGTCATTGTACGTCCCTGCTATTGTGTCATTACAAGCAGTTATTTCTATCCTTAAGAAAGCTATTCAGCATTTGACATTTGTTGATTTTTGTGGACTTGTGTGGAAATTGCAGTCCTCAAGAACCTGGAAACCTTAGCTATTAGATACATCGTGCATTTACGCACAATATGAACCTTGATATATATCTGTTACAGGTCTCAGGCTGGTCCAGCCTCAGCTTGTACAAAGGTTCTGCTCTCTGTTCGTGAAAATGACCAATTTAACACTGATAGAAGTGCTGGAATTTTACTAGTGCAAGCTGAAGCTCCTGCAAGGGTGTGTTACAGACCTAAAGTATTAGATATCCAATTCTCTCTTTAGAACTTTTAAATTCACTATGTCCTTGGTTGCATAGGTTCCTGGTAATTCAGCTAAGCTAGAAGCTGTTGAGATTGCAGCTGTCTATACTTCCTCGTCTTTCGGAATAGGTTATTTTGGAAGCTCTATGGGGCGGCCGAAGGTATCACATCTGTTTACTATAAAGAAAATAAGATGATGGATGTTATTTTTTCAGAGACTGATGAAACTGGGTGAGGACTTGGATTGGTTGTCTCCTAGAAGTTTTCCTGTCATTTTCGTTTAAGAAATACTTGCATGCAAGATATTAAAGCTCACGGCAGATTTCAACAAGTTATAAAGTAATATGATATGGATTGGACTTTGGAGAGAGTTTGATATTAGCAGAACCCATTTGGGATGAGGTTAGGGTTGTTGATGCCTCTCTCTGTTTTTATTTACTTTTTTGCCTGGGGTGGGGGCATGTGCTTACAGTATAACAATATACAGAAGTATAATTTTCCCCCGAGTTTGATATTATGGTGTATTCATAATTTTATGGGTAAAAACGCATAATCTGTACTACCTTGTTGATAAGTAAGTGACCTCTTTCTAATGTCCATGAAACTGAAGCCAAAATACTTGTTATTCGCATTTATTTCTTTTATTTTTATTACATGAACAAAATTTGTATTTATTTCACAGGCGTCTATTCTACGGAGTACAAGACTACAAAAACAAACTGGAGCAGATCAGTTTGCAGAACGAATTAATCTCGTGGCTTAGAGTTTCAAGATTACAAAAACAAACGGGAGCTGATCAGTTTGCAGCACGAATTGATCTCGTAGCTTAGAGTAGTGGCTTTCGTTAGAAACAGATTAATGCAGTTTTCAGAAATGCATCTAGCTTTTGGTTTTTGCTGGCGGATGAACTTATCATTCTTCCGGACTTCTGGCTGTTTACAGTTTTTCAAGTATCCCACTCCACACCCTCAGAATAACCTTAAATCTTATGTGATTGAGATTAAAAATATGCTATCTAAGAGATTATATTATTTGTACGTCTGGGAAGTTTTTCTTGCTTGCCCAAAGAAGCAAAAGAAAATGATTGTGCAGTGGTTATTATTTGATCGAAATTTGAACTGTCAGCGTATTTACATATCAATGATCCCAACATATTGAAATGTCATTTCAATTCCAAAGACAACTGCAACCCTCGCGCTTTAATGTTCATAGAAGTCTCTCAGTGCAACCAGAAGTACAGATGCAGTATACAATAAGCATAAGGTGCTGCAAACATGAAAATTTGAGATAATCCCCGCTTAACCAGCTTTTGTTTATTTCAGGCCAAATTGGTCTGGAAGTCGAGAATTCCTAAGAAGACAATGAGCCGGTTGTGTATTTGTGGATCTCACGATTATCACTTGCTTCAGATCAGAAACACATTAGTTAAGATAAAAATGCATAGGTTGAAAAAACTAAATCAAAATGCATACCATACTAATGGAAGAAAAAAAAAACTTGTGCGAAGGCTGCTAAAGTAAACGGCCAGTTTATCACGATGGCCCTGTTGTGGAAGAATTATAATCCCAAACGCCTGCCAACCCAGGCCACGAATTCCGAGCCATGAATCAACACGTTTCTAGCATCATGCAACCGTCAGCAGCCACAACTATTGTTATTCTAAAAATGACGAAAGAACTGGGAGCTTTGTTCTCTTCTGGAAATGTATCTAGTTCTCGTTAGACTGTTTTCAGCGAAGAATCTAGAGAATCCACCAGAAGGGTCCAACATATATAGCTTCATCTGCTGAAGCAGGTAGTGCAGTTGTAAGGCAGACCTCACTTGAAATTGTTAACTCTCTTCGCAGAGATAAGAGTATTAGAGAGAAGCATTGCTATTGTCATGGGACCAACACCGCCAGGGACAGGGGTAATTGCTGAGGCAATCTTGCTAGCCTCCTCATAGCAAACATCTCCGACTAGCCTATAGCCTCGAGGACTTTTCGCATCCTAACATGTATGAAGGCACAAAATTAGTTATTCTAGTAAAACAGCATTTTGGCTGGACAAGGCAGGCCGGGACTCTCTGGGGGATGGGGAATATAACGGAAGAAAATGGAGAGGGACCATAAGAAAAAGGTTTTGCACCTCAACCGGATTAATTCCAACATCAATAACAACAGAGCCATGCTTGATCCAGCTACCCCTCACCATGTTTGGCTTCCCCACAGCTGAGATTACTATATCTGCTTCTCTAGTGATCTCCTCAGGATTCTTTGTTCTTGAATGGATAACACTGACTGTAGCATCTTCCCTCTACAAGAACACACGACATATTGGAATCGTCCAAGGAAAAACTAAAACAAGCAAGAATATAGAAATTATGATGTTCAGCTAGTATATTTTGATATTTAAAGATGGTAAATCGTATATTACTTGCAACAGCAGGGCAGCAGGCATTCCAACAATATTACTCCTGCCAATGACGACAGCCCTCTTTCCCTTTATATCAACACCATACCTATGCAAGAGCTCTATGCATCCTTTAGGTGTACACGGAACAAATAATGGTTCTCTATCTCTCATGGCCAGGCGACCAATATTCAACGGGTGGAAGCCATCAACATCTTTCTCAATGCAAACAGCATTTAAGACATTCTGCTCATTCATATGCTGGTTTGGAATCCATGAAACAGTTGGAACATTATGACATCGTACATTGAGGAGAGTAGTCAAAAGAAAACAGATAGTACTCATCATGCAAGTTATTGCCTCTTAGGAAAGATGATCCAAACTCCCTCAGATTTTCACAACAGATGAATTCTGACTGAACCTATAAATTTTTTTTTGAAAGGGACTGAAACTATCAAATTGATCGGACCTTTTATGAAAATTAGATCCAATGAGTTCTAAGTAAATATTTTTGAGTTCTTATCTCCATGGAACTGTGCATCTCAAAGAATTCGATACCAAAAAGGGTTTTAAACATTTATTGTCACAAGCAAAAATTTTCACAGAGAAAAGGAGACTAACAAACAAAAAAGGCAAGATATGTAGGAATACTAACATTCTACAACCTCACATAAGATTGTAACGTCAGTCAAATAATGAAAAAAATGCATGACAGAAGAAAGTTCCGCTGATCTTGAGTTACCATTTGAACGACTACAAAACCAATCATGTGACAAAGTCCATAAATTTTTGGTAGACTGAAAAAAGAAATCAGAAACGATTGATGATTTACTTCCAAGAGAAGTATTTGTTTACTACATTGGTATTCCCTTGATCATAAATCTACTTGAATTGATATTGGCAATAGAATTATTCACGGTTAATTTTTCTGATGCAGAAGATTCACCACAAACAGATGATAATACTCGAATTTGGAGGCTTACAGAAGGTAGAGGTAACTGCACAAGGATGCCATGAACTGAAGGATCATCGTTGAAGTCTGAAATATACTCAAGAACTTCTTGTTCTGAGGAGTCTTCAGGCAAACGCACTTCATATGAATTGATCCCTACAGCTTCACATGATTTCTTCTTGTTCCGTACATAAGTTGCAGAATCCTTCCTATCCCCAACAAGAATGACTGCCAATCCAGGAACAATCCCTATAGACTCTTTCATTCTCAATATCTCAGCAGCTATTTCTTCTCGGATTTCTTTGGCAACTGATTTTCCATCAATAACCTTGGCAGAAGACTCTGTGGCCATTGCAGCTGCAGAGTATGCTCAGGAGAGAAATAAGAAGGAACTCAAGAATTATAAATACGCAATATCAAACCCCCCAAAAGGCAGAGAAGAAAAATGGAAAGCACTACCTGCTGGCAGCACATCAAATTCTTTAAAATGAGAAAAAGGAAAGAACTTCTGAGTTCGGAGTTGGATGCGAATTACAAATTCAAGTTTTACGGTCAATTCGTTTCACCAAAACACCACGTCCATGACACCCAAAAAAGCAGTCAATGTTGGCTATCTACTTCCTTACAGGCTCCTCTGTTTCTTTTTGCGTGAGCATGTCTCAGACTCTAGGAAACTAAGCAAATCCCATGAAGACAAGATGCTTAACACACTGATTGCAAAAAGGTTGAAAATTTATGCACATCTTTCAACCCTCAATCGTCATACTATTTTCCACGGCATTGGCTAAACCCAAAACAACCCACCACAACTACAATCTAGCTTCTCATAAGTTTTTCATCGTTGATAACAAAGAAACAGAGGGCCTTGGAAATGAAAATTAAAAAATTCACATCTTATAATCCTACTCTTATTTGTCTAATATACTTCCACTCATCATCCCCAGGAAGCAACATCCCCTTTCACACACAAATCACCTAAATGTGTCCGCACATGTGCGTGTTTGTACAAAATTTCGGGCAAGAAAGTCTACACAAACAAACTGCTATACATACACGCCGATGAAGTACAAATAATTACAAGGAAAAGATAATCTATAAGTAATATTTGAGCAAATGGGTCTATAAAAACATGCTTACATTTGATAACAGAGGATGAAGAACATGACGAGGTGGTGGTGGAAGCGTGAGCATTGATTGTTGTTTTGAGAAAGGTGGTAGGGTTCCGAACGGTGCCCACCTGGAGAGTACGGATTTGGATGGCTCTTTTGGCCCTGCGAGAGCTATCAGTAGTGGAGGTAAAAGCCGTAAAGGCCGACGATGCAGCGGAGGCCATTATTTTGATCAAGAGTCTGGAATCTGAGTCTAAGCCCTATGTTTGCTTCTTCTATGCCGGGGTTTAGCTTCACAGGAAAGAATGTAAGTAGTGGAAGAGGAGGTGGCAAGTGGAAGATGATATTAGGATTAATGGTTTCGGTAGTTTTAGAGATGATTAAGGGCTTCTTCGTAAGTAATTAAAATTGAAAATATAGTCGTTATTGAATCCACTCGTCTAATAAAAATCAATAATAATGATTAATTTTTCAATTTTAATCCGATTTTAATCTCTACCAAACACTCACTAAATCATTGATTATTTAGCGCAGACAGGCAGACAACTCAAACGGACAAAATATGCCAAATCAGCCTTCCGTTATATATGTGGCGATTTCCGTTAATTGTGAATAACGGATTTTAAAGAAGTGATGGATGGGTAAATGTTTGAAAAGATGAGTGAGCTACGAGTAACAATTTTTTTAATTGGATGAGCAAGTGGTAACTTAAGGTAAATGTTGGTGAGTAATGATTTAAATTTTTTTTATGAAACGTTTGACATGATTTTTACTTTTACTTTCTATAAAAGAATTAGAGAAACACACGTTCACCAGCTTCCTCCTCTTTTAATAACTAACAAAAGAAACACTTTCAGAAAATTATAATCAAATTTGTTCAAAAACAACTTTTGAATAAAAAAAGATTTTGACTTTTTTAAAGCTCTACCAGACGAACCCTTAAGTTATTTTTAAACAAGATATATGATTTAAATTTTTTTTTTCTGAACACGGTTGTTCATCCATTATTCATTCTAGTTGCATTGGGAAATTAACAGTTTGCGCAAAATCTGAAGACTAGCACCTTTTGTTTTTACTCTATCCAATCCCTCGGACTTTGCATCTAAACACAAGCTATGCCAACACCAAAAATTCTCCAAACCTGGTAAGCATAGCTACATTTACAAAGAACATGCAAAGCTGTCTCAGGCCTTTCATTGCACAAGGGGAGCGTAGACCAGAGCAAGAGGGAGCCAAGCCAGCAACTGTGGCTATGCCATTTGGTGGGCCAAAGTAGT
>CAIGRS010321856.1:0-11597 GCA_903798395.1 Fraxinus floribunda | reverse complement strand
TATACAATATTTCTCACCATCCAAAGCTCAATCTTGTATAAAATTTAAGCGGTAGAAATGAGAAAGTTTTATAGGCCAAAAAGTTGTGAAAATTCTCTGATGGGTCATGGTTTTCAGAATCTCCACATGATTTTTATCATCATGTTCATTCTCACATCATATCATTGTCCCACACTTTGATTGTAAAAGAGGCATTCAATGCAGTAGGAAGGTATGGCCGTATGGAGATGAAGATCAAAATGCCTTGATTTTGGAGAAATTATAACTTGACCTTCCACATAAAAACACCAACAAATGTTTCTCACAGACACCAACACCGGCGCCGACCACGGGACCTTCCTTGGAACTTAAGATTGTGACTGATGCTCCAGCTCCTACTCCGGTGCTGCAACAAAATCAGATTGTGGCCTCCTATGGATTTGACTGGGGTTTCATTTCACTTATTAATAGGGTTTGGTTGGGTCGGTTTTGGGCCGAACCTGACCAGACTCACAATTTTTTAAAATTTATTTTACCTGATCTGACCCGACCTGTTTCGATTTGGGTCGGATCGATTTTTCGGGCTGTGGGTTTCAAGCCCAGGCCTAGCTCGAACACATGGGCACTATAAGAAAGTACAATTAACCAGGCTAAGTTCTTTGGCAAAAGTGAGCCCTTTCAACAGAAAACCCAACAAGTTAAATGGGCCCAGTCTAAAATGAAATGACAACCGGCCCAATATATAGGCTACAAACTCCGAACTCGCACACACTGACACGGTTAATAAAGACTAACGATAAATTATCTCCCTCTCTCTCTAGGGTTTTTTTTCCCATTTTTCTCGCTAGCACAAAAATATATGATCATATGCAGGTATTCTCCTTTAATATCCTACTCATAGCATGCATGTATGCCAGTTGTTCGGGCTTTCCGGGCAGAGAATGAGGTGAGGGCATCCTCGAGACATTGAACCTTGAGGGCCAAACCTGCGATTCATGAAACCAGGCCTAGCTCGAACACATGGGCACTATAAGAAAGTACAATTAATCAGGCTAAGTTCTTTGGCAAAAGTGAGCCCTTTCAACAGAAAACCCAACAAGTTAAATGGGCCCAGTCTAAAATGAAATGACAACCGGCCCAATATATAGGCTACAAACTCCAAACTCGCACACACTGACACCGTTAATAAAGACTTAACGATAAATTATCTCCCTCTCTCTAGGGTTTTTTTCCCCATTTTTCTCGCTAGCACAAAAAAAAAAAAAAAAAGGTTCAATAAACTGGATTTAGACTCTCGATAATTTGCAATCATAGCCGAAAGCGGAATGGATCTAGAGTTGGTGGGACGCCATGTGCTGCTTTTTGACGACGACGCCACGGCGTCGTTCGTGAATTCCGGTGACGCCCTCGTTGATTGGCACTCCCTCCAAATTGACCGGTACGACGTCCGTCACTTACTCGCCGCCCCGCCACCGCCCCGCCGCCGTAGTCGCAATCCCCAACCTCTTTTCTCTGATGACCCTGCCCTTGAATCTCAACTCGATCATGAGCGATATCTTGATCTCCCTTCTACTCCTGATCAGCCAGGTATAGTGAAAATTCCTGACTTTCCATTTTCTCGAGCTTGTAATGTTTTTGCTTCTTTATTTATGGGTTTCAAGGCCTCAGAAGTGCTGTTTATTTTCCTGAAGAGATAATTATTTAGGGGGAGCTTGGGGGAGTGGGTTGCCGAGAGCTTTTTGTGGTGAAATGTGTTACTGAAATTTTTTCTACTAAGCACCAAAAAGAAATTGGCGATTGATAAATTTTCGTCAACCTTATCAAAGAGACATTGATTGACACGAAGAAACCCTGATCTTCCTGATGTCTGCTAAATTAGCAGATTACTTTCCAGTTGTGAATATTGAAGAAGATCTGTTGCCTTTAGCTATTGTTAGTATTTATCACAAGATTTGGTAGAATATATGGCACCATAATCTGAATCCATTTTATCAATTTTCCACGAGACGATTATAGAACTTTTTTTCAGTATTGTTAAGAAAAACCCTTATTTGTTTGTTTTTTATAAAGAAAAGGAATTGCTGAGAAGGATGCACTTTACAGCTAATAAAGCTACTAATTATGAAAAATGGAAATTTGCATAGAGATTGTGATTTTGGAGGTGGTGTTGTCGTTGGGGTGAAATAAATTTATTCTGAAGTCTCCTTAAAAAAACAGGGTAGTACAGAGGAAGGATTGAGTAACTTTCTAGTTTGTGCTGGTATCATACCTTTTTGCAATATGCTTTTGAGTTTGCAGGAGGGCTGTAAACTATGTTGCTTCTTCCATTTACAAGTAAGATTTCTATTTATATTTTCTTGAAATTTTCTTCCTCCATTTGATGGTATGTTTAAATGATTCTCTGAATTTTAGTTCCTTCTTTTAGTGTTTAATGGGCCATGTCAATATTATTCAAAATGTCTTTTGTCCAGAGTTAGAAGAGGATGAAAAGCCAACAAATACCAGTGGTTACCGTGCTGTTGCCTTCTCTTATGGAAGCACTGATGATTCTGCTGACCAAAGGAATGCTGATGCTGGGTTGGAATTCTCTAGATTTTGCCCTTCCTTCCCTGTTCCTGAAAACCTTTCTCAAAGCTTGGTAAGTTTGGGGTTTTCAGTCTAAGGATTTTTGTGTATTTCCTAATGTACTTGATCCATTTTTCTTGATTGCTGACCGGATTTCCCCAAGATGGCCAACTAATAATTGTCTAAGGTGCATATGTTATCTAAGGCTCATCATGTCTAAGTTTTCAGATGCTCGGAGCAGGGACGGACTTGTGATCTAAGGTTGCCATACACAGGCACCTTCTTTCGTTTGTTGTCATGACTTAAGGCCGTGCAGGTGGGATTAGGATAGAAATTTTCTTTATGAGGACTATCAGTTTACTACTTGAGAGGCATTTGTTTGTATATGATATGTAGTGCTCCAGTTATTGTGGTATGATTATTCTAGCCTGTTATCCCAATAGCTTAATGTCTTAATTAATATTATGCAAAATTTAACTTTGACATTCTGGTGAGAAGTTCAGAGATTCTAATTTTTGATGGAGTTCTCCTTTCTTGTTTGCTTTGTGCCTCCTTTTTCAGCCTCCAACAGAGAAGCTACATCAGATAATTGCAAGGACTGCCATGTTTGTTAGCAGGCATGGCGGGCAGTCAGAGATTGTTCTGCGAGTGAAACAGGGAGATAATCCGATCTTTGGGTTCTTGATGCCTGACCATCATCTTCATGCCTACTTCAGATATCTTGTCGACCACCCAGAACTTTTGCATTCTGACATTGATGGAAATTCTCAAAACGATGGGAGAAAGGCTGGCAGTGAGCACAATGATCTGGACAGCATAGGAGGGGGAGCGTTGTCCATGCTTGGATCTGTATATGGGTCTGGGGAGGAAGAGGATGGTGACGATAATGCAGAAACTGGAAAAGAAGTTTCTGGCGAACCTACCAATACTGTTGATAAAACCATTTCTCGTGGTTTGGAGAAGACAGAATCAAGTGCAGATGCAGCTGATAAGTATGGGGCAGTATATAAGAACCCACTTTCTAATAAATCGAATGTTCTTGCAGTGAAGAAGAATTCTTTGATTGGTGCTTCTAAGGCAGGAAGTGCTGGTGGCACTAAGAAGAAAGTTGACTCTGGTTTGTCTTCTACTGCTGCAGAGAAATCAAAGGGTTCTGCTTTGACCCCTAAGGTCGAACCTTTAGTTCTGGAGCCTCCGTCCGATTTGAAGAGATTGATTGACAAGATAGTAGAATTAATTACGAAATATGGAAAGCAGTTTGAGGCAACTCTTCTGGAGCAAGATTGCAATAAAGAGAGATTTATTTTCCTTCTACCATCAAATCAGTATCATCCTTACTACTTAAAAGTCCTCCAAAAAGCTCAAGAGGTGTGCTTCTCCTCTATAATTCCCTGTTGCATATGAATATCCTTGAACTGCTGTGTGTATGTTTAAGGCAAATGAGACGCTAAAAGCAGCTCTTGATGGTAATATCTGGATTCTGGGTTGTCATTGTATTGGAAGTGTGTTTGAGTTTGATACAAGCAAAATTAACTTATTTGTGCTTATGCTGTTGTCAAGTTTTTCTTTTGCCTTGCATAATCTGCATAAATCTTCTAGTTGATACTAGCATTCTGAATGTTAAGAATATCATTTCTAATCATGTCAATTACTTTCAAGTGTCCTTTGTTTTGCCTAGGACCTTCATTTCATTGTTTACCTCAAATAAATTTCTCCTTGGCTTTTTATGGCAGAAAATTGCACAATTTTGTCTTTGGTTTTACTAGTGTTAACCTGTACATTTAGTTTTTTTAGAACGGCTGGTGCGCATTGAAGTTGGTGGTAGTTCTACTCTTTAAATTATGTATGACATTATATTCTGCTTCATTCTGAGAAAACACCGAACTATGTTTGAATTTTCCCTTGCCATCATGCCTACTGGATATATATAAAGAACTGCTAGCATTTCACGTGGGGAGTCTCTTTGAGTTTTGATTTACATATTTCGTTGATTTTGCACAATTTTTCCGGCTGTTTCACTCTCATATGGCCTTTTATTCCCTCAGTCAAAAGTAAATGGCAAGGGATTCCATTTTGGAAAAGATGACCCAGTAGGACGAGGGATGGACAAGAAAGCTTCTGGACTCAAGGAAGGCGATTCTTCGTCCTTAGGTTGTGACAATCCATTTGAATATGACAGGAAAGAGAAGTTTAAGATGACAATAGGTAAATCAAAGAAGGATGCTCATGAGACTGAATGCAGAGGAACACAGCAAGAATTTGGAGTCACTGTAGATGCTGCTTCTGCTGCCGCTATTCTTCAGGCTGCCACAAGAGGCGTCAAGCATCCCAATTTGGGAATAATTTCAAGCTCACCTCTGAATGTTAATCATGGCAGTGAAGATAATCAGGCTTCGAGTTTAGGTGCTCTCCCTTTTTCTCAACCGCATGGCTTGACTGAAAAGTCTGATAGGAATGGAGGTCATAATGTTTCTGGTCCTGTTAACAAGACAATTGCTAGAACAGCTGCTCTTGAAGCTGCTGGTGAGGCTGATTCTTCTGAGGCATTCCTGACCAAGGAGCAAAAGCTGAAAGCTGAGAGGCTCAAAAGGGCTAAAATGTTTGTTGCAATGTTGAAAAGTGGAGCTGTGCCTTATAAAACTGGAACATCTCGAGGCTCATCAATAGAACCTCAAGAATCGGGACTCACGAAATCTGCTGGTGAGGTTAGTCTTACTGGTAAACAACGAGAAGGCAGCTCTGCTCCAGTAGATGATAATAAGCTGGCTACTGATGAAAAGCCAGAGAGGGATAATTTTGCTGCGGAGCATAATGAGCGAGTATCAAGAAGGAAGTATAGATCAAGATCTGGGGAACATGAGGACGAGGAGGGTGATGAAAATGGAGAAAAAAAGGCACACAATGAAGGGAACTCAAGACGGAAGTACAGGTCAAGGTCTGGGAGACACGAGGCAAATGATGTGAATCGAGAAGAAACAGAGACGAAGCACTCAAGGAAAAAACACCGTTCTCATTCTTCTTCTCTGGAAGATGGAGACAAAAGTGAAGAGGACAGGGAACGCAAGTACTCGAAAAGGAAGCACCGGTCTCGTAGTTCACCACAAGAGGAAGATGATTATGAAGACAGAGAGAGAGAGGACAAGGATTGTAAACGATCTAGGAAGAAGCATCGATCTCGCCATTCTTCTTCTGAACACTCGAGGAAGAGGCATTCATCCAAGCGATATTCACGCAAAGAAGAGGATGAAGATGATGAAGAGGAAAGGCACAACAGGCACTCAGGGAAAAAGCACCATTCACGTCGTTCTTCACACCATAGCAGACGCAGTCGTAGGCACAAAGAAAGGCATTCTTCTAAAGACAGAGAATCTCGAGACTACACCAAGGATGATTGCTCTTCTGATGAAGAGCATCAGCGCTGTGATAGCCTGGATAAACATAAAAAGGGATCTGACGCAGAAAGAGAGTTGGAGGAAGGTGAGATCAGCTCCAAAGCTTCAGATGATTCTAGAGGAATTGCTAGCCACCATGTCAGTAGAGAAACTTCACTTGATGCATCGAATTTGTACCAGAGGGCCCCATCATCTCAACCCCAGGAAGCAACGACTGAGGTCTCTGATGATCTTAGAGCCAAAATCCGTGCAATGCTGATGGCAACGCGGTAGTAAATGTGTTCCGTCAAGAATGGTAAAATTGAATGGTAACTGTAATGACAACGGATAAAAGACGAAGCAAAAATGTGAAAGAGTTGCTTCGAAATTGTGAACTTGTAAAATGTTGTTGTCCTTGTTTAGGGGGAATCCAAATTGATCTTTGCTTCAATAGTTTTCCATTTTCGTATTGTTGATATGTTCATAATTTTCCCCCATAAGTGTGTTTGAGACTCATTTTTTTTAAAAAAAAAGAAAAGAAAACTCATTTTTTCAAAAAAGAAAAAAAAGAGTTTTGTTATAGTAATTTTTTTTGAAGAATGCATAGTTAAAATGTATGGAAAAGTTCTAAATTTATGTACTGAAAGAATATGTGATTGAAAATGAGTTAGGAAAAAAATGAGCTTTTAGATAAAGAGATCAAGGAAGAGCTTATATTGCCAAAGTGTAGTCATGATGAGTTTTTATTTATTTATTTTTTGATGAGATGAGTTGAATCTAAGTTTGGTTACTGTTGAAGAAATTTAGAAATGCGAATAGACATTTCGAGACCAAGTCCCTGTTCGGTACACATTAAATTTTTATTTTCATTCTTCTACTCATTTTCAACTACACATTTTTCAATAAAATGATATTTTTCATCACATCAATAACTTTTCCTTCTTTTTCAACTGCACACTCTCCATCAATCATATTCCAGAATACATTCTTTGAAAATAATGTGGCTCAAACATACCCCAAATATCTTTAAAAAAGCAAAAGGCAAAGGAATACATGATAATGTACAATCAAGCGAGACATAATGATTGACCATACTTTGCCTTTTCTTGTCCTAAGGATATAAACAAATTAGTCCCCTGTTTGACACCCGCTAAATTTAGTGGTGGCAAAATCGAGTCGAGCGGCTCATCGACTTGCCCGCTCGGCTCATACTGTAGAGGGCAACTAACTGTTCGGGCACGTCAAAAGACGAGCCCGAGCCGAGCAGGCTGGCTCGCTAGATGAGCTGCTCGATGAGCGGCTAGTTTGGATGAGCTCGTGGGCTCGTCATTTATTGCGAGCCGAAGTCGCTCGGCTCGTGCCTCGTCTAATTATATTAAAAAAATTTAAAAACAAACACTTTTCAATGACTAGAACAATCACTGAACTTCAGTGATCGTTCTAGTCATTTAATTTTTATTTCTTTTCTTCATTTTTATAATTTCCCCCCTATAAATACACACCCATTAAAACACTTTTTCCCACCAAACTTACAAATATATCAATATCAATATCTCATTCTCTACTCTCTATTCTCTACTATTAACAAGTCATTATCGATAATATTATTCATTCATTCTATATAGTCCTCTTATATATTTTTTCTTACATTTCTTACAATTCATTTTATTGAAGAATGTGTAGGTTGTCCCAGCATTTGAGGCCAAATGACATTACTTTGTAACAATACAGACCTCTGTCGTGATAAAGACTGTATGTTCCTAGTCTTGTTCGTACATGGGCATCTGATTGTAGCCTGAATACGTGTCCATAAAGCTGAGCAAATCATGTCCAGCAGTAGCGTCCACCATCTGGTCTATTCTAGGTAAGGGAAAGCTGTCTTTGGGGTAAGCTTTGTTCAGGTCGGTGAAGTCGATGCACATCCTCCAATCTCCATTACTCTTTTTAACCAGCACAGGAATGGCAACCCACTTTGGATACCTTGCTTCTCGGATAAATCCGTTCTTGAGTAGCTTTTGTACTTCCTTGTTTAAAGCCTCATACCGTTCTGGATTTAAGGGCCTCCGCCGTTGCTGCTTGGGTCGTACTAAAGGGTCGACTCCCAGCTTATGGCACATGACTTTCGGGTCAATTCCTTTCATGTCAGCATGTTCCCAAGCAAAGAAGTCAAGATTTTCTTGGAGGAAACTGATGATCTGCTCTCTCAATGGAGGTCGGAGTTCATGGCCTATTTTTAGTTCTTTTTATGGGCTGCTTGTGCCGGCCTCAACGACATCCAGCTCTTCCACATGTTCATCCCCTCGTACTTTTAATCGCGGGTCTAGTGAGTTTAACGAGGATTCAGTTGTGCACATCATGCAGGTCTTTGAAGAGTAATGAATCCTCTTTTCTTTTAAATCGACTGTCACTTGACCCTAGGCAACACTATCTCTTTTCCCTTTGACCTGCCCTATACCATGGGGTGTGGGGAATTTGATGGAGCAGTGGTACAATGATATTACCGCCCTGAGATCGAATATTAGAGGTTGTTCCATAATTGCGTCATAAGGGGATTTTGAGCTCAGAACTACAAACTCCGCACTCACTTTAGTTTGGCGAGGATAATCTCCGATCTCAACAAGGAGTTTGATCACCCCTTTTACTTTAGAAAAGATACCGTCCAGTCCCATAACCATGTTTGGTTATGGTTACAGAAAACTAAGGGGGATTCCACTTCGTTCCAAAGTGTCCATGTACAATATGTTGAGGGAACTCCTCGTATCCACCAAAACTTTGGGGATGTCGACTTTGGATATAAGTATCGGGATTACCAGAACTCCTGAATAAGGATTTGGATCAGCCTCTTTTTCTTTGAATAAAAGTAGGTCATCAGTCGCCTTCTTGTTGTATTTATCTGAAATACCGATCTTAGAAAGGTCAGCAACCATGGGTCCTTTATTCTTTAGAATCTCAGCATGTTGATAGTGTTGGTTTTTCAACATCTGAATTTGAGGGCTGGGAAGATCGACATTACAAGCTATTGCTTCAACCTGATTTCCACGTATTACTCCTAGCCCGTTTGGAGTTGGGAATTTTATGCAATAGTGGTATGTTGAAGTGGCGTCCTACAGCTCGTGTAGTAAGGGTCTTCCCAATATAGCGTTATAATTTGAAGGGAGATCCACAACGATGAAATCGACTAAAATCCTACTGTGACAGGGGGTTCGTCGAGCTCTACACCGAGTACTATCTGTCCCCTAGCTTCAATGGGATCTCCAAAAAATTCTTGTAGTCTCCTGGAGTACGGTTGAAGGTATCGATCCTGTATAGCCATCTGCTTCAGAGTTCGACAATAAAGCACATTTACCGAACTCCCGTTGTCCACTAGGGTCCGGTGTACTTACACCTCTGCTACGTTCATGGCTATTACTAGCGCATCGCTTTGATTTTGTAAAACTCCCTATGCGTCTTTTTCTGAGAATATAAACCATTCTGGGTCTGATGAGGTGACGACCTCTGATGCTGGGCACGTCAAGCTGTAGTTTTGTCAAACATGGGCATCACGTGCCAATTTGCGCCTGGTTCTTCGCGAACCCTCTAGGCATTGGTTTCTACTTATCAATGTTCGGATCTCGGCACGAGGTTGCGGGTCGCGAGCTTGGGGCCCAGACCGAATTTGTTGAGATGTTCCTTGGTGATTAGGCCGTTCGTTTTCGGTTGGGTTTGTTCCTTGAGGCTTGGCTACGAATTCCTGCAGGTGACCCCTTTGGATGAGTGTTTCCATCTTCTTTCAAATTTCGACAATTGTCAGTATTATGGCCCGTCGTTCTGTGATGACGACAATACTTCCCTTGATTTTTCCCAGTCATTTCTTTCCTTTGTTGTGGAGGTCGACGAAAGGTCTCCTTTTCCTCATTTTGTAGAAAGACTTCCTCCAGAGTTGCATTGAGGGGGTGATATTTGTGAAATTTGTCGGGATATGGTCTAGAACAACCTGGATCCCTTCTGTCCCTTCTTCTTTCCCGACCTGGATCCTTATCAGCTTGTTTTCCTTTCGTCCATCGTGGAGATTGAGGGTCTTGCTTGGCCTCCTCCTGGTCTGACGTGACTTCCTCCACGCTTATGTATTTCTCAGCTCGGCCCAAGAGCTCATGATATGGTTGAGGTCCGTCCTACCAAAATCTTATCTTGGGTCTTAACTCGGAGAGGACTGCCATAAGCGCGGTGTCATCAGGAATTTTCTCCACCTCCATGGATTGTNCAGCTCGGCCCAAGAGCTCATGATATGGTTGAGGTCCGTCCTACCAAAATCTTATCTTGGGTCTTAACTCGGAGAGGACTGCCATAAGCGCGGTGTCATCAGGAATTTTCTCCACCTCCATGGATTGTTTATTGAACCTATTCAAATAGCTCTTAAGGGATTCGGTCTTTCCTTGTTTGATACTTACCAATCTCTCTTCAGGCGTCTTTCTTGCTTTTGATCCCATGAATTGGGCGAGGAATGCGGTGGCGAGGTCACTCCAGTTCTTTATAGATCTTTGGGGTAAGTGGTAACCTTCTGAACTATCGTTGAGCTTTGTCTCCTAAAGTTAAGGGGAAAACTTGACACATGATGGCGTCCCCAGCTCCCTGTAGCTCCATCCAAGAGGCGTATTTATCTAAATGGCTGAGGGGGTCTCCTTCTCCATCATACCCAGTTAGCTGTGGCATTTTCATCTTTTCAGGCAATGGTTTTGCCAAAATATCCTCTGTAAAGGGTGAGTGGCGCTTTGTAAAATATTCGTCCGTGCTACCCTTACTTTTAGCTTCCAAGTCTGCTATGCGTTTCTTGAGGGCACTTATCTCAGGTTCAGGTCGTTCAGTAGGATGGTTACTGCGGGGCTCAACATGTTCTTTGGTGGGTGTCAGAGAATGTTGAGAGCCCAACCTGTTGAACACACTATTTATCCTTCTGGCAGTCCGTTTTGTCGCTATGGGAGAACCCTCGACTTCCTTAGTTCGACTCTTGGAAGATCCCTCACCTGAAAATTGTAAGGTTCTCCTAGTAGGAGGTCGTCTGGTCTTTTCTGGACGTGGAGACTCTACCTCGATATCCCGTGACATGTTCCGGGATTGATTTTGCTCCAATCTACCAACAATATTTGTTAGTTTATCTATAGCCTCCTTCATTGTTGCCATTTGAGGGTCGATGGTTTCATTCCGACCTCGCCTTTCAGGGTTTCTTGGGTAATTGATATGCTCCGGACGAGTATGGGATTGATTTTCCGACCCTAACTCGTCCATGATACTAATTTATAAGTTTTAGTAAAGAGATAGTGCTGTTTTACAAGTGGGCCCCCTTCCTCTAGCGCCAAGCTGTTGACGTAATTTTTTACTGATAATGACTCGCAAATTACAAGAGTAAACTACAAGTGTTCTTTTTTTTTTTTTCCATCCCCATTTAACCGTTGCTTCCTTAGCTTTATATAGGAGAAGTATGCATGCATGTAGTACCCTTGTCTTGTCGATCATGATGTCGAACTGAATAAGTACATCTGTTGGCATGATGAGAGTGGTTGCCGAGCTCAAACCTGTTAGATAATTAATGGTTCCTGGTACAAGTGGCCCCCAACAATTAAGACATTACTTAAGAAGTGAAGCTAAAGCTTTTGGTTGGAGGATTGTGTGGGCGCTGACGTAGACCTTTCCAAGTGTACTCTTCTG
>CAIGRS010321849.1:0-14572 GCA_903798395.1 Fraxinus floribunda | reverse complement strand
TTGAGTCTCCATGACGTGCGCGCCGCAATAAGCTTTCCGGATTGTGGTCATAATCGCGATTCTGATAACCGTAACCAAAGTTATGGCCAACCTACCGAAACACGTCTCAATTACCAAAATTTTGCGATCACTGGTCATCCTTGTGTCAATCTGCCAACTCGTGAAACTTTAGAGCCATTAACGTGTTTTCTGACAACTCAGCATCTGAATCAGACCCTCTTGTATCAATAACCTTAAACATAATTTGCTTAGCATCAGTTAACTACGTAATAAAGGTTATCTTATTAAATTCGATTCTTTCAAATGTCTTTATTGAAGATGTAACATCAAAAGAAGTAATGTAATATCATAAACATTGAATTTGAAAGTGATGTAAAATGTTTAATAGGTTTAAAAGACGAGACTTGGTTGTGGCATTGAGAATTAGGTCATATCAGCATGTAAATTATTTTATTAGAGGTTTACCAGATTTAAAATTTGAAAAAGATAAAAAATTGTATGTTAATTTCGAGAACAAGTAAATGTTCTTTCAAACCAAATCAACATTCTTCAACTACACAAAATCTTTACAAATTTTTCATATGGATCTTTTTAGATCATATAGAATCCCAAGCTTAAATGTAAACACCGTTCATTCATTATAGTTAACAACTTTTCTAGATTTACTTGTGTTTTTAACCTAAAAGATGGAAATTTGAAGGTATTTCAACATTTTTTGTAAAAGGGTTCAAAATGAAAAGGGATATTCTATTACTAACATTAGGAGTGATCATTGTGGAATATTTGATAATATTGTGTTTGGTAATTTTTTGCAATATTAGTGGCTATGAACATAATTTTTCAACTCCTCGAATTCTTCAACAAAATAGTGTAGTAGAAATGAAGAATGACACATTGCAAGAAATAGCTTAGACTATGTTAAATGAAAATGATTTACCAAAAATACTTCTAGGCTGAAATCGTTAACACTGCTTCCTACATTGTAAATAGAATTTTGGTTGGTCAAAAGAAAATAAAACTCCATATAAGCTTTGGAAAAAATAGAGTTCCCAAATATCGATTATTTTAAAGTATTTGGTTGTAAATATTTTATCTTAAACACAATAGAAAATTTAGGAAAATTTGATTCAAAATTTGATATCGGAGTTTTTCTTGGATAGTCATCTATTAATAAGGCTTATAGAGTTTTTAATAAAAGAACTTTAGTTGTTGAAGCATTCATACGTTTAATATTTGAAGAAACTAATCTTCTTGATTAAGAGAAATGTATTGATAATGATATAGGTTTGAAGATTCATTTTGAGCAAATGAACATTGAAAATCAAAACAAGGAAGATAATAAAAATCTTGAAGATCAACATAAGGAATAAGCAAATGTGCAAGATGAAGTAAATCTCCCATAGTACAAAATAATCCATCTCTACCACGGAAAGGAGGTTTGTAACTTCTTATTCCAAAAGAATTTATTATCGGTGATCTATCCAAAGATGCAAGTACTAGAACTTTTACTAGAAATATATTTAATAATTGTGCTTTCATTTCGAAAATTGAACTAAATAGTTTCAAAGAAGGTGATTTGATGAATTTTGAATTCTAACTACGTAGGATGAGCTAAATCAATTTGAAATAAATCATATTTGGGATCTAGTAGCTAAACCAACCAGTCAAATCACTATTGGTACAAAATGAATTTTTCGAAATAAACGAGATGAAACTGGTTTAATTGTGTGTAATAAGGCTAAATTAGTAGCTTAAAATTACTATCAAGAAAAAAGAATGGAGATTTTGAAGAAATTTTTGCACCTGTTACTAAATTAGAATCCAATGTGCATAATTCTTACTTTTGCATGTCATAAAGAATTCATTATTTATCAAATGAATGTCAAAAGTGCATTTTTAAATAATTTTATTCAAGAAAAGGTATTTGTTGAAAAACTTCGTTGTTTCAAAACCCACAAGTATTCGGATAATGTTTTTAGATTAAGAAAAACTCCTTTGGTTTAAAGCAAGCTCCTAAAGCATAGTATGAAAGATTGAGTAAATTTCTTCTATTAAGTGATTTTATCATGGTAAAAGCATATACTACACTTTTTATCAAAATAAAAATGGATGATATGATTATTATGCAAATTTATGTTGATAATATTCTTTTTCTGGTGCTAATAATATTTCTCTATATGAAGAGTTTTCAAATTTTATAAGTATGGATTTTGAAATGAGTATGATGAGAGAACTCAAATTCTTCCTTGGACTTCAAATCAAGTAAACTGATGATGGAATTTTCAATAGTCAAACTAAGTACAACTTGGACATGCTAAAAAATTTAGAATGGAAGAGTTGAAACCCGTAAATACTCCAATGAGTTCATCAATCAAATTGGANCCGTAAATACTCCAATGAGTTCATCAATCAAATTGGACAAGATGATCAAGATACTTTCATAGATATAACAAAATATCAAGGTATGATCATATCTCTTCTTTATTTAATTACCGTAACCCAATATTATGTTTAATGTATGTTTATGTGCAAGATTTCAATAAGATCCTATGGATTCACACCTTAGTGCTATTAACGAATTTTTAAGTACCTTAATGGCACTAAAACTTTAAATCTTTGGTATCCTAAGGGCACTCCAAAAGAACCATCAAATGTCGTTATTTTAGGTCCCGAATAAGTGTAAAAAATTACACATATCAATGATGATTGATTGAGATTTATATGTTGAAAACATGATTGAAGTGCATGATATGAATCATTGCATCATTTTTCCGATTTCAATCAATTCTCTCAAAAACTGTAGTAATTCGGATGACTAATTATGTTTTGGGATGAAATCATGTCTTCCGGATAACCTACTTTCTCATTCAAATTCGTAAAACACTTTTTAATACTTTTTTTTAAAAAAAAAAAAATCGGATGACCATTCGAACAATCGATCACGTAATCCTAATGGACATGAACATTCTTTGTCCGAATTTCATTCCATTTAGTCCAATCGATTAGTTCTTAGGTTACCAAACCTTAGATTTTTCAGTTTTTAAAGTTCAAATTTTTTCACTTTTTCAAAATCTCTCTCTCATTGTTACTTGTTGATCTCGAAAAATGGCTCCGACGTGACCAACAGAAAAAGTTTTCAAGTCAACTCTTCCCTACACACGTAACACTACGTCAGCCACCCTTGGTCTTTCCCGGAGGGGTTGGGAGTGGTCGAGAGCACTTCGACGGTTAAGTTAGTTTATGTTTAACTGGGAAAATGGTTCACCGACGGTGGAACACTCGCCGGAGAAAGGGTGCACAATGGTAAAAATGCTAACGTATGAGGGAGAGAAAAATGATACCAAGTTTGCACAAGTTTACACTTATGGTTGGCGTTGAAGAAACGGGATTCGAATCCTTCTTCAGGCACAAGTAGGGCGTATTTATACCAAGGATGGGAAGAGGAGAGCCATCGGATGAGGAGACACGTGTTATGAGATCCTCAGGGCTTGTCCCATCTTAGGTGTCAATTTGTCTCTCCATAAGTTGGCTGGCATTTAATGTTTCTAACAAAAGCAGCTGAGTTTGACTATTTGGGTCCTGCCACACGTCCCATCAATCAGGGATTTGACTTTAGGGAGATCTTTGTTGGGGCGAGGTGAGGCAGGAGCGGAGTCGTAAAAGAAGAATACGGGCCTTTGCATCTACGACGTATCGCGGATGAGTGGATGAGTTCGGTTTCTTTGTTAGCGTATGGCCAGTTCGTCCCCAGAGTGATCGATTTGGCTTATGCAGTCAGCTCGTCTCATGCATATTCACCTCGGATGGCACGTGGCGCAGTGCGGGAAAATTCCTGCCGATACGGGGCAACTGAGGTAGCGTGCCTGACTCAGGCCCGTAACAATAGTCCCGCAAGTCCATGTATGGATATTCATATAGTACAAAGACTTTCAAGGAAGCTGTTTGGGACGTAGGGAGAGGAAGGGTCAACACTAGGTGAAAAAAGTGACGATGATTAGTGATCTGAAGTGGGGTCGCGGTTTGTAGCCGAAGCGATATGAGTTGGCAACTCTTGCGGAGAGCTATTGTAGTGCGAAGCTATTGTAGCCAAAGCGATAGGAGTTGGTGACTCTCGCGGAGAGTTGTTGCAGCATGAAACTCTGCTCTGGCCGAAGCGATAGGAGTTGGTAACTCTTGCAGAGAGCTGTTGCAGCATGAAACTCTGCTCTAGCCAAAGCAATAGGAGCTGGCAACTCTTACGGAGAGCTATTACAGCATGAAACTCTACTCTGGCTGAAGCGAGTGAGCAATCCATTGTGAGGGGAAGTGAGGAGGGGTGAGGCGAGGAGAGTTCAACCTTGAAGGAGCCTATAGTGGTATCACCGGACGAGCTGAGTAGGGCCATTATGGCTGGGAAAAATACCCTTCAAGAATCACTTTGGAACATATGGAGAGGTGTAGGGTAGTATGTAGGGTTCCCCATAACATCCAATTCATCCTTCCCGAACCTCATAAGAGGGCCTACTACCCTAGGCTAGGATATGTAGCGGTGAACGATCATTTGCTCTGAGCCAGACTGAGGCTACCCTTTCATCCTTTTTTAGGTTAGTACTTAGGTCCTATGGGTTGGCCTCGACTCAGTTCAATCCAAACTCGTGGTCTCAGATGGTAGGGACTTGGATGCTGGGCATCAGGTCAACATCGGGATAGACATGCCTTTCAGCGTATTCCATTCCCTTTTCTTTCCCAAGGTTATTGTCGAGGGGGAGGAAAGTCGGGGCTGGTACTCCTGCTCCTTGGGGGTCGCATTCTCTATTTCTGGATGGGGCACCTTCATCGGTTAAAGGCTGGAAGAGTTCTTGGTTCGGGGCCTCTGGCAGGTGGGACACCATGGAGAACGATCCAATAGCGTCTCTGACCATTCCCACCACCTACTCAACTTATAGTAAGTAGCTGTGCCGATCTGGTTTTACTTAACTAATTTAGCTCATGTTTTAATATTCCTGTTCTTTGTAGGCTCCCTCCCGAAGTGCGAGATATCCGAAGAGAAGTGGGATATCATCAGCCATATATACCAGATACCTTTGTCGAAGAGGAGTTATAAGGAGATCATTGACAAGAACCGTCACTTCGTTCTACACAGACTGATGATGAATCAACGTAACACTGTCGACTCGATTTTTCTTGGTTGCTTCTCCTTGTGAAATTTTACTTATTCTCTTTTCCTTTACAGAGGACTTTGAAAATAAGAGGCCATTGAAGCCCGATCTCGCCACCATTCACCGAAGTGTGGCGAATGCCAAGAAACTAAAAACTAGCTTGACTGCTTACAAGAAGCAGTCAGAGCTTCTCCTTACTCTCAACAGGGCTAGTCAGTAGCCTGCTGAGGAGTACGTATCAGAGGAAGGGGCCTCCCTCGTTCCGAGGAGGAAGAAAAGGACGGGTCCGTCAGGGGCCTCCACTTCTTCCCAAAGTGCTGCAGTTTCTTCTCCTTCTGTTGAGGTCGATGCTACTGTGGCGGCTCAGCCCGTGTCCTAGGCCATTGTGCCTATAACTACATATTTCAGGGAAGCAACCCAAGAAGAGGTTGAAGAGGCCGGCCAATGCTCCGGCCAGAAGTAAAGTCATCGATTTCTTGGGGAGCAAAAAGGATGACCTCCCCGAGGCAGTTTTGGAGATGCTGCCTCCAGAAATGGCCTCTGTTGCTCGGATCCACAGTAAGTTCTGGACTGAAGACTGGGCCAACCATGCCATTTCGTGTGAGATCAAGGATTTGCTGGCAACCAATAATGCGTATGTCACGAGGGCACTAAGTATGGGCGGAGGACTTGGTTCGAGGCCTTCGCAGAAAAAATGATGAATTGGAGGAGAAGCTAAAGGCTTCGGGGTCATGGCAGGCTAAGGCCAAGAAGGATATTGAGGAGATGGAGAGAAAGTGGGTGACGGCCGCCTCGAAGTTAGATGCATCCGAAATCCAAATCAACTGGCTGAAGAACGAGCTCCATGAGTCTGTCTCCCAGGTGACGGCTCTAATAAAGAGGGTTGACATGCTAATGAGCATCAAAGGATAGCTTCGAAGGCCTTGGCTGAGGTAAATATGGAGAGGGATGAGCTGAAGAAGCTTACTGAGGCCCAAATTGAAGAGATTGACTCCCTTAAGGCCGAAGTAAAGATAGTCGGCGAGGCTGCAGTGCAGAATTACAAGGATAACTTCCACACCACTCCGGAGTATGATGACTTCGCCAATTTTTGGGCCTCTTGGGCTGCGAAAGAAGTGATGTCTCATCTCTGCGAGAGGCATCCCAAGCTGAACATTGAGTTTCTGGAGGAAGAGTTTTGAGGCCCTATCCGGGGAAGGCCAGTGGCGAATGAAGAGGAAGGAGAAGAGGTAGAGGCTGAAGTGGTTGTTCATGTAGATTAGGGATCTTGTAATTTCCTTTCCTCATGTAATGGCTTCGGCCTTCCTTTTGTGAATGAAGTTTACTTTCTTTTCAAGTGTTATTGCTTCAGCTTGCTTTATTTTTGTTGAACAAGTGATCACGTCTTCAAACATTACTTGGGTTGAGTAGTGGTAGCATTGTAATCGCATCGACACATCTTGATAATATCGCGTCGGCGTTGTTCAATCACCTGATAAAAATATAACAAGTAATATCACGTCGGCATTGTTCAATCACTTGATAAAATATAACAAGTAATATCACATCGGTGTTGTTCAGTCACTTGATAAAATATAGCAAGTGATATCACGTAGGCGTTGTTCAGTCATCTAATAAAATATAGCAAGTAATATCGCGTCGGCGTTGTTCAATCATTTGATAATTTATAACAAGTAATATCGTGTCGGCATTGTTCAATCAGTTGATAATTTTCATTATACCTCAGCAAAGTTGTTTCTAAGCTCGTGCACTTCTGCGCTACCAGAGGTGGCACCCGCACCGCCTCTGTTTACACAGGTTTCCTTGGAGGTGACTCCTTGGGGGGAGCTTGTACCTTAGCAAGGTTGTTTTTAAGCTTTCGCTTCTGCTCTACCAGAGGTGGCACCCGTACCACCTCTGTTTACACAGGTTTCCTTGGAGATGACTCCTTGGGGGGAGCTTGCACTTTAGCAAGGTTGTTTTTAAGCTCGTCGATTCTAGAACGCAGTGAAGCAGAAATTCCATTCATTTGATTTGCAATATTTACAAGTTACGCGCCTCCTACTGGTAGTACTTTCTTAGGTGTTCAATATTCTAGGGGTGAGGTATTTCTTTTCCTTCTAAGTCTTCTATAGTGTAAGTGCTGGGCCGAATTTCCTGAACTATCTTGTAGGTACCTTCCCAATTTGGTCCTAAAGTCCCTGTGCCAGGGTCCTTGGTTGAGAGGAAAACTTTGCGAAGCACCAAATCGTTGATGTGAAACATCATCTTCTTCACTTTGGCATTGTAATAACCCATCATCTTACGTTAGTAGGAGGCGAGCCTGACCTGAGAATCATTTCTCTTTTCTTCAAGAAAATCCAACTCAAACTTCCGCAGTTCATCGTTCGTCACTTCGTTGAAGTGTATGCGGTGGAGAGAAGGCACACCAACCTCTACAGGGCTCATGGCCTTGACTCTGTAAGTTATGGAGAATGGAGTTTCACCGGTGGCTGTTTTGCAAGTAGTGCTGATGGCCCAAAGGACTTGGGGAAGCTTGTCCACCCGGCTCCTTTTGAGGCGTCCAGCTTCCTTTTGAGGGTGAGTTTTATGGTCTTATTAACCACTTCAACTTGGCCGTTAGCCTGGGGGTGAAGGGGAGAAGAAAAATGCTTTCTGATTCCCAGCTCATCACATAAGTCCCAGATCTTCCTATTGTCGAACTGTTTGCCGTTGTCTGAGACCAGTGAGTGGGGTATGCCAAATCGACATATGATGTTCTTCCACAGGAACTTAGAAGTGTTCGCTTCAGTAATCTTGGATAGAGGCTCCACTTTCACCCATTTTGTGAAGTAATCGATCGCAACTATGGTGAAACGAGCGTTTGCCCTTCCCTTGTGCAGAGGGCCAATAAAATCCACGTCCCATTTGGCGAATAGCCAGGGACAGGTTACAACAGTGAGCTCTTGAGAAGGTTATCTTTGCACATTGGAGAAGCATTGGTACTTGTTACATTTCCACATAAATTCAGCTACGTCCCTTTTCAAGGTCGGCCAATAATACCCTTGTCGGAGTATCTTGTGTGCTAGGGCTGGCCCTCTGGAGTGATTTCTACAAACGCCTTCATGAACTTCTCTTAGGATATAATTCGCCTCCTCGCCCCCCGTGCATCTGAGGAGGGGGAGGAGAAACATTGCTTATATAGAATATCATCTTGTAGGACGAAGTGAGCAGCCCTTCTTCGAAGCTTTCATGCTTCGGCTTCATCTATTGGCAACGCTTACTCTTTCAAGTAAGCTAAGATAGGTAGCATCCAGGGTGGTGTATTTTCAATCCATATAAGCTCTTCGCCTTTTCTGATGGAGGGTTAAGCTAGGTGTTCAATTGGCACCACCTTAAGAAGTTCTGAGTCTTTGCTACTGGCCAGTTTGGACAGTGCATTCGCATGGGAATTGTCTTGGCGTGGTACTTGGATTAACTCAAATTTTTCAAAGGTGGGCAGGGAGCTCATTACTAGTTTTAGATAAGTTGCCATGTGTTNCTTTAAGAAGTTCTGAGTCTTTGCTACTGGCCAGTTTGGACAGTGCATTCGCATGGGAATTGTCTTGGCGTGGTACTTGGATTAACTCAAATTTTTCAAAGTTGGGCAGGGAGCCCATTACCAGTTTTAGATAAGCTGCCATGTGTTTGTCTCTGGCCACAAAGTTCCCGTTTACTTGATTCACTGCCAGCTGTGAATTGCTACTGATTATGACTCTCTTTACTTGCAGTTCTTTTACTAGCCGAAGTCCCGCTAGAAGGGCCTCATATCCAGCCACGTTATTGGATGCCTTGAACCCAAAACTAACAGCATAGTTCAACTTATGGCCTTCTGGCTTTCCAACACCACACCAGCTCCGAAACCTATTTTCCCTGAGGAGCCGTCGACAAAAAGATTCCAGGTGGGGGGTTCAGCTAGCTCCATAGTTACTTCGATTTCCGGGGCCTTAACAAATTCAGCCACAAAATCGACCAAGGCTTGGCCCTTGATTGCAGTGCGAGGCGCGTACATTATGTCAAACTCGCTGAGCTCAACGGCCCACTTTGACAGCCTTCTCGAAAGTCTGGCTTTTACAGGACTTGCCTTAGTGGGAAATTCGTTAACACGTGAATGCTGTGGACCTAAAAATAGGGCCTCAGTTTTTGAGAAGCAGTTATCAATGCGAGAGCCAATTTCTCCATGTCCGGGTTTCGCGCCTCTGCCTGTAGTAAAGCTTTACTCACATAGTATACTAGCAGCTAGTGCGTCGCTTCTTCTCCCACAAGTATGGAACTGATTGACCCCTCAGCTACTGCCAAGTATAGCACTAGGGGTTCTCCTTCTTTGGGTTTGCTGATGAGAGGTGTCAGACCCAAGTAGTTTTTCAACTCTTGGAATGCCTCTTCATATTCAGGGATCCATTGAAATTTCTTACCTCCTTTAAGGATTTTGAAGAAGGGCAAACACTTTTCAGTGCCCTTAAAATGAAGCAATTGAGTGCGGCTACCCTACCGGTGAGCCGTTGTACCTCTTTGGGCTTCTATGGCGATCTCATTTCGATCAGAGCCTTGATTTTCTCTGGGTTGGCCTCAATCCCCCTTTGATTCACACTGTAACATAAGAACTTGCTCGAGGCCACACCGAATGCACATTTAAGGGGGTTCAGCCTCATCCAGTATCTTCTTAGGGTTTGGAAAGTTTCATCCAAGTGTTTGATGTGTTCATCACCCTAGAGACTTTTAACTAACATGTCATCAACATAAACTTCCATGGATTTGTCGAGCCGATCAATGAACATTTTGTTGACTAACCTTTGATAAGTGGCCCCAGCATTTTTCAAGCCAATAAAAGGCATCACCTTGTAGTAGTAAAGTCCCTTATCGGTGATGATGGATGTGCTTTCCTCGTCGCTTGGGAACATGAGGATCTGATTGTAGCCAGAATAGGCGTCCATGAAGCTTAGTAGTTTCATGTCCAGTGGTTGAATCCACTAATTGGTCGATTTGTGGGAGCGGAAAGCTGTCCTTTGGACATGCTTGGTTTAGGTTGGAGAAGTAAATACATACCCTCCATTTGCCATCATGCTTCTTCACAAGGACAGGATTGGAAATCCACTTCGGATAATTGGCTTCACGGATGAAGCCATTGGTGACGAGTTTTTCTACTTCTTCTTTCAAGGCCTCATACCTTCGGCATTAAAAGCTCTTCTCTTCTATCTCTGTGGGGGTACAATTCGAATCAATTTTCAAATGGTGGCAGTTGATTCTGAGGTCTATCCCAACCATGTCTTCGTACCTCCATGCAAAAACGTCTGTTCCTTAGCCTACCCCCCTAATTCTTTGCCGACCTGTAGGACCTTGAATGCGTCGCATAGGTCTACTGGGAATGTTTCCAGTTCCTCCATTAGGGCGACCTGAGACTCAGATTCGATTATCCTGGGATCCAATTCTTCCAAGGAAATTTTTTGCTTGGCCTACGCCACGACAGTATCTGCTGTTAGAGGTGGCCCTTCTTCAGGGGCCTCTGACATTTCAGTGTCCCATACCATATTGACTCGCGGTTCTACTTTCCTTAGAGAATTGAGGTAGCATTCCCTAGAGCCCATCTGATCACCCCGGATAGTGGCGATTCCTCTTTCCATGGGGAACTTCATGCAGAGGTGATGGATATAAGTGACTGCCCATAATTCTTTCAAAGCTGGCCTTCCCAGAACTCCGTGATAGGCGGATCGTCGATCAACAACTAAAAATTCCATGAAGTGGTGTGCTAACTGGGGTGGAGCCCCCATTTCAACAACCAATGTAATTTTATCTCTAGGGATGATGCTATCTCCGGTGAACCCATAGAGGGGCGAAGTCATTGGTGTTAGTGCATGTCCCACAGCCATCTTATCAAAGGTAGAGCCGAATAGGATGTTGACTGAACTGCCATTATCCACTAACATTCGTTTCAGCCCAATGCAGGCCACTACGGCTTTGACTACCAAGGCATCGCAGTATGGGAAGTGGACACCTGCTGTATCTTCCTGGGTAAATGTGATAGGCTCCATAGTCCTGCCCTCTGAAGATTGGCTTACTATATAACTTGCCATGGGCTGATTCTTCACCTCTCTGGCACAGTTCTTTTGAGCATTTTTTGATTCACCTCCTACATGAGGTCCTCCAATAATAGTATCAATCTCTTGAATGGGCTGCTGCTCATTGGGGATAGCTAAATCACTTCTGGGACATTGCCCACTTTGGGGCATTTTCCTGTCATTACTCCTGTCACTGCGTGGCGAGTGATACCTCATTTTTCCCATTTGTGGAGAAGTGCATCTCAGAGAGTTACTTTGATAACGATCATCTCTTGCATTACGAGCATTGCTTGGGGGATGGTTCATGTCTCGGCAATCGTTTGTGT
Source organism: Fraxinus floribunda (assembly GCA_903798395.1). Lineage (NCBI taxonomy): Eukaryota > Viridiplantae > Streptophyta > Magnoliopsida > Lamiales > Oleaceae > Fraxinus > Fraxinus floribunda. Next base: position 3,055 of record CAIGRS010321849.1, on the reverse strand, counting down.
AGTAGCCATAGTAGCAATGAAAAGTGCAGTAGGACCGCAGGTCCTCTTGGGGCCTATTTCTAGACACTTCGCCCCATCCTCTATTTCTAAAGGTTGAGGGTCATCTGGTATTTCTTGTTGGATCATTGGCGCTGGGGCCGAAATTTTCATAGGACAAGGTAGGCACTGCATTCAGCGTGGCAGTCGCTAGCGCTTACCCCGAGGTGGGAGCTATAGCATGCCCAACTTGGGTTCATTGCTGGCTTACTATCTGGGCGGTAGGTCCTCTACCAATTTCCCTCTGAGGTGGCGGAAGTCCCTGGGCTGCTCTGTTTCGATGATCTACCATTTCCTCATTGACATTTTGACCTTCATCATCTTCACCAATTCGTCATATGTTGAAGGATTCTTGCTTCGGACATCTTTCCAAAACAAAGTGTTTATGTTCAAGCCTCATTTCAGAGTTGAAAGGGCCTCTTTATCCGTCACTTGTTCATAGTAAGTAATCTCGTCAGTGAAACGGGCTAGGTAGCTCTTCAGGTTTTCTCCTGCTACTTGCCTCATGTCCTGTAGGCACTGTATCGGTGCCTCTCCCTCCTTCCTTGAAAGATACTGGCTCAGAAACGCTTTCTTCAGGTTTGGCCAGCTTCTTAAGCTGAGGGGTGCCATCAGCTGTACCACACCTCGACGGCGCTGCCAGAGGTTAGGTAGAAAGCCCTGCATTTCAAGGCTGGCGAGGCGCCTCTCAGGCTCATCTGGGTTTTATATTTGTTGAGGTGTTTCTATGGGTCGCCTTTTCTTTCATACTTAGGAATTTTTGGAGGGATAAAGTTATGGGGCATCGGATAAGTGCGGAGTTTCCTAGAAAAAGAAAGGTTATCATCATCATCATCATCTAATTCGAATGACCTGCATGGTTTGTCAAAAATGTTTCCATCTGCTAGGGCAAGGAGGGTGCTAAGAGGCCTCGCCTCTGTCTTCCCAATCTACTGCATTTCGCCTTTCCCGCCTATTTCTAGGTAATGGAGCTTGAGTTTGGTCTGACGTATGCTCATGATGGCGAGCCGTTTGATATGTGGGTTGGCTCCTATTTCTAGGTTCCCATCCAATCCTATCAAAGATACTAGCAGACCTTTGGGGTCGCTCTTCATATTCCGGAGGAAAGTTGTCCTCTCCTGCCGGGGTATTGGGAGCGGGCGTGTAGTTGGAAGTATCCATTCCCACTTATCTTTCAATGGGGACTTCGCCCTGGGGACTAGAATGAGTCCTCCTGCTTGATTCCGCTTCAGTTCGTCTATGAGCTGATTGCTGAAAATTTTTTGGGGCCTGAAAACCACCTTGATTCTGTACCTGCATGAGGAGCTCTTGCAAGGTGACATTCTGAGCCATGATGATCCTCATATTTGCAGCCATAGTGGCCACTTCAGCTACTAGTTGGGTCGTTCGATTGCCCCTGCGGTGTCGGTGATAGGGTTGCTGACGCGTCACATTTTGAGAAATCTCTTTTTTAGAGATCTCCCTTGGTCTTCTTGGGTTCACATCCTCGCCACTGGAGTTTATAGTCCGAAGTGGCAAATTTTTCCTTTTAAGCTGGGCTTGATGTTTAGCTAGTTCTTTTTCAAGAACTGAACCCTTTTTCAAGGGAAAATATCAATAGGATGTTCGAACCAGTTTTTAGTGGGAGAAACTCGTGGTCTGAGTAAGATTTCCACAGACGACGCCAATTTGTTGACTTCGAAAAGTGGCTCCGACCTGACCAACATAAAAAGTTTTCAAGTCAACTCTTCCCTACACACGTAGCACTACATCAGCCACCCGTGGTCTTTCCCGGAGGGGTTGTCAGTGGCCGCGAGCATTTCAATGGTCAAGTTAGTTTATGTTTAACTGGGAAAATGGTTCACCGATGGTGGAACACTCGCCGAAGAAAGGGTACACAATGGTAAAAATGATAACGTATGAGGGAGAGAAAAATGATACCAAGTTTGTACAAGTTTACACTTATGGTTTGCGTTGAAGAAACGGGATTCAAATCCTTCTTCAGGCACAAGTAGGGCGTATTTATACCAAGGATGGGAAGAGGAGAGCCATTGGATGAGGAGACACGTGTTATGAGATCCTCAAGGCTTGTCCCATCTTAGGTGTCAATCTGTCTCTCCATAGATTGGCTGGCATTTAATGTTTCTGACAAAAGCAGTTGAGTTTGACCATTTGGGTCCTGCCACATGTCCCATCAATCAGGGATTTGACTTTGAGGAGATCTTTGTTGGGGCGAGGCGAGGCAGGAGCGGAGTCGTAGAAGCGGAGTACATGCCTTTGCATCTATGAAGTATCGCGGATGAGTGGATGAGTTCGGTTCCTTTGTTAGCTTATGTCCAGTTCGTCCCCAGAGTGATCACTTCGGCTTATGCAGTCAGCTCGTCCCATGCGTAATCACCTCGGATGGCAATTGGCGCGGTGCGGGGAAATTCCTGCCGACACGTGGCAGGTGAGTTGGCGGGCTTGACCTAGGCCCATAACATTACTCATCCCTACACTCGATTTCTTCCTAAATCAACCTTTAATCTTTAAAATTTTCACAAAAATGCACAAACCGATCATTTCGACACTTAAAATATCTCAAATTTCTCAAATTTCATCCATTACAATCACTTCAAACTTCACCTTTGGGCAATCATCCGAACCCTAGCTTTCCAAATCTGATTGTACACAATGTCTCGACTGAAGATGCCTAGCATGCTTCTAAGAAGGATTGAAAGGGAACCCACTCTGCCATCTGAAGTTAAAAAAAACCCCATTGCCGAAAAATAGATTCCATAAACGCCCTTTCACATAGGGAAGAGCGTAGATTTCACTTTTTTTTCGACTTTTGATGACCCATCCTTTCAAATTGAGAAGTATTTTATGAGAATGGGTTGGTCTTCAATTGTAACACTACAAGACAAAGCCTATCGCGATCTTATTAAAGAATTTTACAAAGGGAACTATATTACGAGAACGGGCATAATTTGTTTTCTTAAGCGGAAAATGTTAGAAATCACTAGTCTCCTTATTCATACCCTGTTTGAGCTTGAGGAGT
>CAIGRS010321814.1:0-10648 GCA_903798395.1 Fraxinus floribunda | reverse complement strand
GAGCACAAAATTAAGCGATCAACTGCCAGTTGACCGCTTAATGCGAGACTAGGTGTGCTCTTTTTTATTTATTTGTTTTTTTTAAAAAAAAACATTTTATTTGACTTTAATTTCAAGTTTTTGAATTACTTTAGCTTGTTTTTGCATTTTGAAAATTGTATAATTGACTAATTGTAGGGATTATTAAGTAAATATAGTATTTTATATTTTTAAATGTTTGTATGTATTATTTTAATTATTAAATAATTTTTAGAACGATTAAAAATTTAAAATAATATAAAAAATAAAAAAATCCACTTTTTTACGCTTAGATTCGTAATCTCCACGTCAAGTTACGTTTTACGCTTTTTAGAGCAAGTGCTCTCTAATGGTTAAGATAATTACGATGCCTTTCCACACAGTCTACGATATTCTTGCATCTCTAGTAGATTTGATTTTACCAATGGGTAATCATAATTTACCCGACTTGGAATGCTTTAGATGCCAACTTTCGGTTCACCAATAATCAAACTCACTTTCACTTAGAAAAGTAAAGTAGTCCAAAGAAAAATGTCGTGTTCTCTCGCGTTGGCCTTCCTTGAGCACAATATACAGCTAAATACGATGAAATAACGCCCAACTGGACTAGATAGAAGTAGAAATAGAATCATATTTATTCCATCTCTAAGTACTGATGCAGCTCAGATACTTGACCCGACCCATCAGGGCCCACCATCTCACACAAGTAATATCGCCTCCTTTAAGAATAGTGTGCACCCGTTTTGTTTTAAAATTTTCGAAATGGTTGAGGAAGTATTTCCCTCTTGCTCAAGTGCTCTCTAATGGTTCAGATAATTACAATCTACAATATTCCTGCACAGTGATAAGGTAAATCTTTAGTGGGTAATCATAGTTTACCCGACTTGAATGCTTTGGATTCCACCTTTCGGTTCGCCAATAATCAAACACACTTTCAATTAGAAAAGTAAAGAAATCCAAAAATACTACCTACCGTGAAGGGTTAATGGACTAGTGTGTTTGTTTTCCTTATTCTTAGGCTTTGATATGGTTTATTTTTCGTGGAAGTTGAAAATTATATTTCAATATTTTTCAAGGTGAAAAATTATACCAATTAATTGACAATTCTTAGTAAAACAAGTTCTAGGCAATTCAATTCCCTAAAATTCATTTTTTTTCACCCAGATTATATTCTTGCAATCAAACAGACCCTTAATGTTTAGAGTATGTCTAGATCACGTTTAGAAGTAGTTAAGCCTTATTATAAGCTGTTAAGTACACATCCCACATCGAATAAGCATGATAATATAAACCAACATATAAAAGCTTGAATTACTCATCTTAATAAATTTGACATTTTAAGATGTAATCACAAGTTTTCATATGATATTAGAGTCAATAAAATTCAAACAACCAATTCGATCCGACTAAATTTTTTTAAAAAAAGTAAACGAATTTTATGATTGATTTGCTTAAACGATTGAACCCAAATCTTAAAATAAGAAAACAAGAAAAGAGAATTCTAATATGAAATATCGACTTCCTACTTTTGGCCTAAAATTTCTTAAAATTTACGAAACATTGTATTAGAAACTTGATACAATACATATACATGCAAAGAAGTACAATACGAAAATCTAAGACTTCAACTCCATAAAAAAGCTGTGCTACATGGTGTTGCAGGACCAAACAATTATGAAACAGCCTCAAATCCTAAAACCTTACACAAATTATTCATCTGCTTAACAGAGGAAACCAACGTTCGCGAAAATCAGACTGGTAAGAAATCATAAAGAGAAGAAGCACAAGCAGCAACCCAACACCCCACGGAGTCGAACCAGCCCGATGAATCGCGTCTTGTCCCGGCAATGGAATGAAAAAGAGTGACCTTTCCAAGCTTGAAAGCAAGTGCACGACCATTAAAAGTATTAATGGTGACACCATGAGAACCAGTTTGATCTGATCGAACAAGCCCTCGAAAATAGACTCATAGTTTATGTACCATGTGAACCCTACAAACATGAAGAGGATAATGAGGAAGAAACATAAGTGTACAGGCATAGGAGGCTGAGAATTGTAAGTGTTAGACATTTTTTTTTACAAGGTTTGATTGTATCAGAGGTTTAGGGAAGATGAATGATTGAATTCGTGTTGTGTAGACTATTGTGTGGTGAGTACTGAATAGGGCTTTTATAATGAGACATGAGGGCCTTGGGTTTGCGCGTACTTCGAGGTTTTTCTATTTGCATGGAAAGTGAAGCACCACTCGCTATTACTGATTCTTGTAAGCACGTAAATTTTTAATTTGCTCCCTCGATTATTCATAAAGTAGCTCGAATAATTTAGATATTTTATTCAACCTTCATGTGTAGTTTTCTTATTTTAAAAGTTCTCCAATGTAAAGTTTATGTATACTCTTATTAGTATTCGTTTTCAATTATTATCCCATTTCACCCCTTTCTGTACCTCGTCCTATAGCCTTTCCTTTCTCCTTTTTTTATAATCTCTATTACCGTTCACTCTCCTTTTCGTATAGTGAGCTCCCTAACGATATTAGAACGCTACTAGAAAATAGACACGAGGAAAGGATGGGGAGGAGATGGGATGGGAAGAAATCGCACGAGGGTATTTGGAAAATTCTCTATTTTATATCTAGAACTTAGTCCTTAAACAAATTCTTTAGAAAAAAAATGGCTTATTTTGTAATAATTATTATTTTAGAGTAGGTACTATAAAATAGAAAATAATCTCATGATCTTAAACTGACCTTACCTTATAGAGAAATCCAACATCGTCTTTAAAGTATGGATTTCTTTTTATTAGTTACTTACTACAATTAAATTTGAAATTCTATTCGAAACGACCTCGACTCGAGTTGACTCAACTAAACGCTAATTAGGCCAAAAAAGATATGAATAATTTCAAGAACCCTTTATCCCTATTGTAAAATCTCGTTTGATGCATTTACCAAAGTACAATACATTTGAGTTTTGATGGTAGATAAAGAAATAAATTTAACAAAAAAAAAAAAAAAAACCTTTACTTATCCTATCCAACACTGTATCACGGTCCACTCAATTTGAGATATTATAGAACTCGATGTTCGACTTTCTGTGATCGTGCACATGGTAGAAAATAACCATGCGAGCTTTCTTGAATTTATTTTTAGAATCCTATTGAGCCATTGATACCTACTCGAAAAAAGACTAAGAGTCTGTTTGGCATCACTTTTACTTTTATTTTATGTAGAAAAGATTTTGAAGGAAATTACCCTAATTTTTTTTTGGAACCTAATTTTTAAAAAAACTTTCTATTTCGAAAATATTTTTATAAAACTAGTCAAACGGGTCCAAAAGCGACTTTTGGAACTCAAAAGTTCACTTTGACTTTTCAAAGTCATGCCAAACAGACCCTAGCACAACTTCAAAATCGCATCCGAGCGACTCTCTTAAGACCAATTTTCCTAAACCTATTATTTTTTTCTTGTTTTATTGTTTAATTATTCATGAGTAATGATCTCATAAGCACCGTGCTTAGGTGGCACACTACATTAGTGGATAGTTTTTTTGCCACATAAGCACGATGCTTAGCATATACTAAGTACGGTGCTTAGGAGATCAAATCCGAATTATTCATATTTATTATTTTATTGCTAATTCATTGTGCCGTTAAACGTAAAAATCAAAATCATAAACTTAAGGTAATTAGTAATTACAATCAATTAATAATAGTTAATTATATTTAATTAGAAACTAATTTAGAATTTACAATCAAACGATTTATTTTCTTAAAATCACATCATCCCAAGAAATGAATTCTTACACGGATAGTCCTATAGATCGAAATCACAGTCTGTCTTGTGTGGATGTTACANTTATATTTAATTAGAAACTAATTTAGAATTTACAATCAATCGATTTATTTTCTTAAAATCACATCATCCCAAGAAATGAATTCTTACACGGATAGTCCTATAGAGAAATCAGTCTGTCTTGTGTGGATGTTACAGTTTCCAAAATAAATACCTAATTTTTTAACAGCGTTGTTTGTTCCATTCTCATTTCTACAGAGAATTGCCATTAATGGTGAAGGGTTGTGACCATTAAAATTCAACAATACTTGCTAACCACCACAAATTATTTGTTTTTCACCTTGTGTGTTCACACATGCCCACTCACTCTTTACCCCAAACTTTATGTGCATGCATTAACCTTATAAGTACTGTAAAATCGGGATCTAGGAAAAAAATTCCGAGTACTTTTCAATTTTCTTTACATCTATCTTTCAATGGCTCTTCAATGGCTAAGCATGGTAGGTGCCATATGGTTGCAATCCATTAATGGAACAAACTCAAATTTTCCTGCTTATTCGTCCGAGCTGAAGCGTATGCTCTCCATAACACAGCCTCAGCTTAATAATCTGGCTGCAGCCTCTGATGCCGGGAAACTTCTTGGCTGGTTATCCGGCACCGCAGCTGCTCATTTGCCTCTCTGGATAGTGCTTCTAATTGGTGCAACTCTTGGCCTAATTGGTTATGGAATACAGTATCTTTTTCTCATAAATCAAATCTCGTCTCTTTCTTACTGGCATGTTTTTCTGCTAACCGTTTTAGCAGGGAACAGCATTTGTTGGATCAACACAGTTTGTTACATAGTTTCGATAAAAAATTTCCCCCTTGATCGACAGATTGCTACAGGTTTATCCACTAGTTATATAGGTATTAGTGCAAAAATTTATACAGATATAGTGGATGCAGTAGCTCCAAATTCACCTTCAGAAAGAGCCAAATTGCTTCTTCTTTTAAATTCTGTTGTTCCCTTGGGAGTTTGTATTCTAGCGGCACCATTGGCTAGAGATGTTAATGTTGGAAAATCAAGAAAATTAGCAAGAGGGTACATTTGTATGTTTGCAATAACAGTAATTACAGGAATTTATGCTGTGATAACCAGTTTAGGCCAAAACATTTTAAGTTTCTTACATCCTTCGACAAATGTTATTGGCGTGGTCGTGTTCTTAATCCTGCCCCTTGTCGTACCTTTGTCTGAAAAGATTAGAGAAACCCTGCAACACAAATGTCTGATAAGAGTACACGATGAAGGTGCTTCTACTACATCAATGGAAACTGGGGCGAACGTGGAAGAAGGAGAGAGTAATTTAAGCAAGTTTTGTGAAGGAAGTGTAGAGGAAATTGGAGTGAAGTTGATGCTAAGGAGAGTGGAATTTTGGTTATATTTCTTTGCTTATTTGTTTGGTGCAACAGTTGGTTTAGTTTATCTAAATAATCTGGGACAAATTGCCGAGTCCCGGGGATGTTCTGGGACGTTGGCTCTCGTCTCCTTGTCTTCAGCATTCAGCTTCTTCGGCCGGCTCATTCCATCATTTCATGATTACTTTTTCACAAAGTAAGTAATTCATTATTCACCTACTTCGACTATTTATGTTGTGTCTACTTTACTATACGTCATTCTGACATCTAGCTCAAATTCATTGTTACATGTACCCAATTTTCATAAACACACGAGGGTACGGCAAGAACTAATTGATTGTCTTAGTTTATTTGTGGTTTTATGCAAAGCTTTGAGTAGTACTATGGTAGTTGATGAATTTATGGAGCCAATTAATGTGTACAACATCCCTCTTTGAAGTTTCTTGGTCAATACAAGCACGACGCAACAGATTTTATTATTGGACCATCACTAAGCATACTTTTTTGTGTCAATATTTTTGCAGGACCAAGTATATGATATCTAGACCTGCAGCCATGTCATGCATGATAATACCAATGTGTGGAGCTATGTTTTTACTCATTAACAAGCAGGACATTTGGCTCTACATTAGTACAGCCATTATAGGCATTTGTACTGGAGCAATTACCACAATTTCTGTCTCCACAACCACCCAACTATTTGGAACCAAAAATTTTGGAGTAAATCACAACATTTTAGTCTCCAATATACCAATAGGATCTTTCCTTTTTGGTGACTTTGCAGCCGTGCTTTACAATAGAGAGAAGCTTTCAGGTGAAGACAATTGCATTGGTCAGGAATGCTATCAAACCGCTTTCATTATCTGGGGATTTTTGTGTTTTCTTGGAGCTTTTCTGGGTTTTATCCTTCATTATCGAACGAAAAAAGTTGTAATCACGTAGATTATAACGAATTAGTGTAGTATAGTAATGTACTCGGTATAGTATCACGGTCCAAGGAAAGACAGAACTGCACACCCTACTTGAAACACGAGGGATCTTTCATGGGACCGGATAGAAATGCATTTAATGTATTTGAATGAATGTAAACGAATGCAATTAATGACAAGTATATACTAGCATATGCCACACATTTGTTAATTTGTGTACAAAATAATTTAACGTATTGACATTCTTTGGAGAGGCGGCAATGGCCAATTTTTTGCGTTTGATGTGACATTTTTTTTGGCCTAAATCAAAGTCGCTGAGGTAGATATTAGTCAATAATATTCAAAAAGGGAGGTGGTGTTTGCACACGCTATATGACACTTTAACAAATTGGCCTAATAAAATTGAGATAAGTGAGCAATGTTAAAAATTTTGATGATTGGGAAATGTTTTATACCTGGTCAAACATCATCTTTAACTGAACGTTTCTTTCGTCCCACGATTTTATATATATCTTATCACTTATTACTTAAGATTCACTGCTTAGAAGCACTTAAAAACGTAGTTAACCATGGACTAAGTCATCTTTCCGTGCCCCAGTACAACGCCTTTCAAGAATCTATCCATCTTTGTAGAGGGGAAAAAAAGGAAGTAAATGGTTGTTATTAAGATACATAGCCCCGTTCGGTTTCACTAAAATGGTGAATTAAAACTCAAGTCAAAATTAACAATTAATTTTAATTACACATTTCATGAAATTCATAATTTTTCAACCACATATTTCATCAATTTTTATCAAAATCGATTGAAAAATTGAATTTTATCTAAACCAAAGCATGGCATAATATCATTAACTCCGGGGGATGGTATGGCCCATTCTTAGGATGAAATATACTCGTGTATTTTCAATTCGAGACCATTCTTTATCATCCAGATTTCTGCAGAGATAAATGTAAAGGATAAGAGCCGATGATTTTGTGCAAAATTTCTTTATTATTTTTTTTTAAGCAACGTGTAAAAGAAAACCATTTACAGATCAACACAAGGTACTATAATAAGGATAGCAGTGAATTAAGTGATTCATATGCAGCATTTATTAATACAAGTTGGTTCTTTGGTAGCAGTTGAAATTATGGCACAACTTTAACAAATGCTGAACTTTTTTATTTACTATTTTATTCCTATTTAGAAATATGATGCGTAAATAAGTCTTTCCGTGTTCTCTTATCGAAATTTTTGGACGAAAATTGTCATCGCAGATAAGATGTGCTAATTAATTAAAGACTGATGATAAGAATACAACAACAAAGTTGGAGATAAAAACTGAGACAACGAGTAAAGGCTAGTGACCTTCATTATAATTAAAATGTCACGAAGTAGAATTTTTTTTGGTACAAATGTAATTACCCTTTATCTTTTCTTCTTAGGGCGATTAACCATTTTGTTTTCCCTAACTTTTCATTGGTTAGGGTAATATATTCATAATAAAATTTTGTGATGCAAATACAATTAATTTTTTAGACTTATTCACCTATTATGAATTAACAATCTTGTCACGGGTGATGATTTTCGTCCAAAAAATTCATTACAGGACGTAAAAAGATCATTATATTTTATATAAGCAAAAAAAAGCAAATACAAAAGTTTGAAAAGATATTTTTTAACATTTTTTAAAGTAGATAGGATATTTTGACAAAAAAATCACCATTAAAGGTTAATAAGCATAAGTACGAAAAATATCATTTTATTAATAAAATTATGGTGCGAATATAATTATCCTCTTTTTAATTGCATTAACGAAAATGATGTATTTATCTATTTACCCTACTAAATTTTGGAAAAGTACACTTGACTTGGACAACTAACAAATTCTCTAAAGTTAACCATCCACTAGCATAAAAAGGAGTAATTGCTTGCTTTAGAGGATGGGAAAATCGATTTGTTTTGATGATAAAATTGAAAATAATACGTGACTCTAAGAACCACTCGAGCTTTTAAATCAACAAATTTATGATATCAAAATAAATAAAGATTATAAATTTAGATTTTTTTCATTAACAATTTAATAAAATTGTGCACGCATCAAAGCGAGAAGAAATGTCATTACAGCCGGCCCACCACACCACTGTGGTGGAAAATGGCATGCTTATTGCTGAGAAGTATTTCCACAATTTACAATACAAGAATCTTGATTTGGAGTTGAAGGCATTATTGTATGCTCACACTGTGAAAAAGTGCAGCTGGTGGAGTTTTCAAAAATCGGCAAGAATTCTCTCTGAAGTACCCCACTGGGCCCCAATCCCGATCCACTTTGCTGGTAGCACCAGCAGGAGTTAATTTAACAAATGGTCAGCGAAGTTCAACTAATGGTGTGTTTGAGTCACATTATTTTGAAAAAATATATTCTGGAATAATAGATTGATATAGAATGTGTGGTTGAAAAAAAATGAAAAATTATTAATGTGATGAAAAGAATGAAAATGAAAATTTTAATATGTATCAAACATGGGCTAAGATTTCAAAAATCGATACTTAAGGTATTTTCGTGACCTATTTCGTCACTAAAGTTAAAGAACATACTATAATAAGTCACTTGGCCCGATATTGAGTTAGACGGTCGTGTCCATATTGTTAAATTACATATTTTTGAAATAAAATGAAAATTTTAAGTGGAAAACCTCACTACTTTAGTGACCAATTTAAATATTTGATTGAACTTGAGTGGTTATTGATGAAATTAACCACCAGTGGAGATGTGATGATTTGTAGCGGCTTCTTTTGTTGGACTCAGAGATTTGGTGATGGAGGTCGGTGTTTATTAATGGCCCTGTTGGGTCGGCTGCTGTCGGCTCTAATAGAGACGGGAGTCAAAATAATAAGGCCAAGGGAAACAAGATTTCATGCTTCATTTTTTTATTTTTATTTTTGATAAAATTAATCAAACTTTAATTTTAACTGCACATCTTATGGTTCTCTTGACGAATAGATAGAGATGTCAAAATGACTCGTCGACTCAGATTACCCATGACCGACCCGAGCCCCAATTTGGAGCGTCGACCCGAGCTCGAGCCTGAGTCGGCCCGTGTCACCTGAAACGTTTGCAAGCATATGCACGAAGAAAGGGAAAAAAAAATCGAATCGGCTCGATTTGGGCCCGCTCGACCAGCTAGGCCCAATCCAAAAACTCGGAAGGAGCCTCAATTTTTTGGCCGAACAAACGGGCCGAAAAAACCCCAAACCAATTTTGCTCGAGCTCTTCGAGTTTATGCTAGTGACTCGATTCGACTTGGCTTGTTGATACCCCTACGTATAGAAGATGGAGATATGAATACGGTATTCATCATGAACCTGTAACGAATATTTATTTTTATTTTATTTTAGTAGTTAAAAATAAAAAAAAATATTAAAAAATATTTTAGTTCACGTCCCATCCATTCCCATCCCGGTCTGCGAAAATATTGAGAAATGAGGAGGGCCACCATGGTCCCACCATGCTGCCCTCCGTATATTTATGGGCTATCAAGGAAATGAGTTTGAATTGAATGATGTAAAGTTGACGTTCATTTGACATCATCTAAGGAAATGAGTTTGAATTGAATGATGTCAAGTTGACGTTCATTTGACATCATCTAACTAGCAAAGTTTCAAACGTCCAAGGACAGATTTTAATGCAGTAGGACAAACACTTTACAGCCTCCGTCTGTTAAATTTTTATTATCATTAATAAAGAGAAATAGTAAGATCATTCTTAAATTTATTTTTATAGTGTTACACGATTTCTTGAATGATCAATCTCATGACCGGATAAATTCTTTTAATTTTCAAAGAGTTTCAAAAATAGTGTAGATTATCGAATAATTTTTCAGAATAGTGTCACATTCTTTTTTTTTTAAGAAAAAAAGAAAAGGGAAAGGTGACAATCAGATCATAATCTCATGAAACAAAATAATTCATTAATATATTACTTAGGGTCCGTTTGATTGCGAATGTGACATTTGGATGGAAAAAAAATGAATTACAAGGAATTGAATTATCTAAAATTTGTTTTACTAGGAATTGTAATTGTGAGAAAATAATTGGCACAATGATGGGCCTTATTAAATTGAGAATGGGCTGAAAGCTATNATTACAAGGAATTGAATTATCTAAAATTTGTTTTACTAGGAATTGTAATTGTGAGAAAATAATTGGCACAATGATGGGCCTTATTAAATTGAGAATGGGCTGAAAGCTATAAATGGGCTGGACATTATTTTATTTACTTGGCTTTAAGTGACCCTAAAAAGGCCAAAGGCAGGGCATATATACAAGAGACGTGAAAATCAGAAGATTCTCAATTCATTTCTCTGAGCTCTCATCTTCTCTCTCTCTTTCTCGCAAAATCAGAAGATTCTCAATTCATTTCTCTGAGCTCTCATCTTCTCTCTCTCTTTCTCGCAAAGTCTCTGCCCTCTCTACAAATGTGTACTTGTGGGTTTTAAAATCATAGATTCTTTTGTGAATCAATTTTTGTATAAT
>CAIGRS010321786.1:0-18003 GCA_903798395.1 Fraxinus floribunda | reverse complement strand
AGTTCCCAGCTTATAGTTTAGCTTATGGATTTCAGATTATGGTTTCAACTTACTGAATTCGACTAGTGTACTTGCTCAATGTGTTGTATCAATTATTATCATTTTCAGATATCATCTTGAGCCTAATTCATGATTTAGCACCAGCATTACGAATATATATGATGCTATGATACAACTTTCAAGGATAACAAATACATCAAGACAATTGAAAAATCAGTTTTCTTTTATAAATGTATATACATACATAAAGGATTGTATAACCATTGTATAAACATTCCACTTACCGGGATTATTTTCTCATATATTTTTTTAACATTTTCTTTATAGGTGGAAGTTGACTGAGCAGGGGTGCATGTTATATTGATAGTTTTTGCGGCCACTACCATCACCTACTGTAGGTTCTTTTGCCTAAGATTGTGTAATCATCAAGCGAAACTTTTGCTTCATTTTTTTGGAAATTTTTGTACTTAAATGTATCTACTATCACGATGGAATATTGTAAACTAAACTGCATCGCTATTATGTTATTGAGAAGCAGTTATGATGCATGGTGATATAGACATTGTTAGTGGGTCGAACAATTGATTTTATGATGTTGGTATATGGGTGATTGGAACTTTTTATGCTTACATGATGGAAAATAGTTCCATTTTTAAAGGAGACTGTAAATTTTTTTATAAAACTTTCTTTTGGTCAAGGGAAGCCATAAATCAGGATTAAGTTATATTCGCCTTGGTGGTGGATCCGCCACCTAGCTGGTATCTACCATCGGTGCACGACACTTGTCAGGTTCATTAGGGTGACTAGAGACGGACCGTGTCATTTTACGTGATGTGTGCATTTTACGTGTGCTCATACCTCTTAAACTATCAGATGTAACACAATTGAAGTGCAACCTACTACTACATTTAGCAGTTAGCACAAGGAGTAACGAGGTAGGAGAAGTTAATGAAAGGTTGTTACGTGGGATTTCGTGGTTCACATGATAGCACATACCAAACCAATGAAATAATGGATGTACAACTTGAGACATTCTAGAATCAAAAAGACAAAACTCATTGTCACAATTCTCTTTATGAAGTGTTAAGACTGTATATATTGTCTAGTATTATGCTTTTATGTTATTAGACATTTGACAAGTTGAGAAGATAGATTAACATTTTGCTCGGAATAAGAGAGCTTAAGTCACCGCGCTTATCTATCTCGTTACATTTTGATTAAATTTATTGGCATGCTTCGTGTTGGGTACATGTATATATAATGAGGGGGAAAAACATCAATTGGAAGTTTTAGAATATATTTGGGAAGTGTTTATAAATAATATAAATTTAAAAAAAAAAAGGTTGAACATCAACCTTGAGGGCCCCACCGACCCNAGGATGTGCCTCCTAGGAGTCAGGGTGGAGAGTTTATGGATAGGCCTGTGTTATTAATCCTATGGTAACTTTCGCTTGTAACAAAGCCAATTCCACCTTGTGGGGAATCGTTCTCTGCACACTACCGCGCTGAGCCCTAACCGTCCACTTCCCTTTGCAACTGGTAGATTTACCCTGGGGGCAATATAAATTATAAATTGATAAGAATGTGTAATAAATAAGTAGGTAGTACTTACGAAACTCTCTGAAAATGTATGAATAAAATATTGACTTGAGTGCTAATAATTTTATTAGAAACATGGGCAACATGGAATATACCCTTTCGTTAATTTCCGACGGGTTTTATCCGTCATTGTAAATTTACCGATAGGGAGTTTCCCAACAAGCTTTTCGATCACATTTGTCTGTCGAAATTTTTCGTTAATGAAGCTCTCTTTTTTAGTAACAGTTTATAAAGAATAGGCAAACATAGGCTTATATATATGGAAAAATCTAAGTGTACTCCCTTGTTTACTACGGGGGTTACTTAAATGCCACATGGCCGCCCTCTATTGGAGGGTCGGCTGGCCCCCCGTAGTAAACAAGGGAGTACTTGTAGCATAACCCTATATATATATATGGAGGATAGGGCAGATGGAGTTGATTTTAATTCGGGACCAAGAATAGGCGGAAAAATCAATTAACTTAAAAGTTTGATTTTTTAACCAAACAAACGGGAACTTAATGAAAGGTTAGTACATAAGTGAGTCACTTTGCTAGTTCATGCTAATCCATAGCCATAAATCGTACCGACCCACTGAAATTATGCTTGTCCTTTATTTACTCCAACAACAAATTAGGGACCCAAAATGTAGCCAACAATAACAAAAAATAGATTGTTCTTTTTATAGATCAAAGGACAAGATTCTAACCCCTTGTTTGAGCCCCATTTTTCCCCTCAAAGAGAATGCGTGATTAAAAAATAAGAAAAAGTGTAATATTATTTTATCGAAAAATGAAGTTAAATCACTGTTCAAAAATACATTTTGATGAAAAAATGGAACTCAAACAAGTATGTTAGAATCAATTAAACTGTAGTAAATTTTTTTTATTTTGTTTTTTGTATTATTTCTGAAGTCAAAATCTAATAATACTGTTTAAGGAAAGTGGCCAAATCGGAACTGTTCTGAATGATTTGATTCGAAAATATCCCAGAAAGGGTCCAAATCGAAACGTGTTTTTTCATAACTGTATGCGAAGGAATGTTTGTCATAGAGCAACAATGTGCCGAGATTGTGGTAATCCAATAAGCATTCTTTCAAAAAAATGTATACGATAACATAACTAGTTAAAACAAACATCATCTGCTACTCTGAAAGGAATTTCCTCTGTAATTTGAATATGAAATTTTAACTGATGTCTTAGTCTTGCAAAGATTCATTGCCCATCTTTCCATGTCCTCCCTCACTTCCCAAATCTTGCTCTCTCTTTCCCAATCCCATATCTCCCTCATAGTCGGGCTCGAACCTGATTCCAAATTCGTTGGTCCAGATTGCTGCATGAAAATTTACGAAAAGAAGAATTATATATCAATATATCGACTACTTTATATGTGATCTAAGTATTGACGAAAATCATTATCTGTTGTTGTTTCTCTAGAGTTACGATCCAAAAAATTTACTCCAGCACTAGTTTTTAGTTTATAAGCGTCAAAACAGTTAAAAATGTCAAATTTTCATCTTTTATCCGAAGATTATTGTCATACAAAAGATTTTCTTTGATACCAAGAAGAAAAGAACAGCAAGAACGGCATTACCACTGCAATGTTTTTCTTAGAAAGTGATTCATACTTTCGCGTTAGTGATGAAACAATATTCACTATTAAGATAAGATCAAGGATCGGATAAGTAATGCCCATTTACCTTTTTGAAGGACGATAGTGAGAATGACGATTTTTCTGCATAATCTGGTTCGCCAGATATGTTGAGTGACTGATTTACAACCAAAAGTGCAGTCTCGATATCAATAAAGTCAACATTGACCATCCTTTTTAATACTCTAGCTTGGAAGGTCTTTCCTCTGAAACAAGAGATTTGAGATAGTGAAGTGAATCTTGTTTATTATGACGATTGCAACATATGCAAAGATGAAAGAAACATGTACCTTCTACAATCTCTGAATGGTGACCGGAGTTCAGGTGCAGGTATCATGCCTACAAGCAATGCACACTCACCCAAACTAAGAAGGGACGGATGTTTCCCGAAGTAGAAGTTTGATGCTGATTCAATTCCATAAATACCATGTCCCCAGTATATCTGTAATATTCCATAATCTCCGTCACATCCAATAAAATATAAGACGTTCATGGTATGTTTGATCCATAGTATTGGATAGGACTAAACTACTGTGAACAAGATTTTAGGTTTTTTTTTCCTTCCTTAATACCCGTCTACTCCACAGTATCAAACATATTATCAGTGATTATTCAACTTTTCATTTTCTTCAATAACAGAAGTAGAACCTCTCAATAACATGACAATTCTTTTTGAATTGACCTAAGCATACCTATAGATCTCCAGGCCAGCTGAAAGTAATCCTAATTAGACTGCAAAAAATTACGAGTGAGATGCATGGAAGTAGGAGCATCCACACAAGCCACTATACCCTATTGGCATGTTTGGTAAAAGGGGTTAGACAATGCTAGATAGTATAAGAAATGAAAAAGAAACTAAAATCTTGTCCATTGTAGTGTTCAATATGAGCATATAGAAAAATCATACAGAACTCCAAATCATAGGCTTCTACATAAGCCCAAGCCCGAATTTCTGGATTAAGTGACAGGAACAGTAAACAGTTTAGAAAGTATATTTCAAATATAATATACTTGGAAATATTCATCCAAGGTATCAATCAACCATAACATGAAAATTATGCCTCGCTGAAGTTGCAAGACAAGTTTCTCAGGTAGTTGACTTCAAAACATCTAAAAGAGAAAATAGGAAATGGATCATCATATTATTTACGTTACAGGAAAAGCAATAATATGAAAGAGAATGCCATATGAAATTGTGCTTGACCTTACACAAATAAGCACTCAAGATTCTCAGTTTTGAAATTCTCCTCTCCAGAGCTACAGCCAGTACCAGCTCAGTAAATTTCCTCAAAAATGTACGCTCGTTCTTCAAAAATGTGTTTTTGACAAGCTGCTAACAGAATTGAGAATTTTAGGCCGTTGAGAAGAATTGGTTTAATTAAAGAAAGTAAAATAAGAATCTTTGACCAAGATGCTACAAAAAATTAAAGAGAAGCTCAGGCAAACTGAAATAAGCTAGTAGACTAAATAATCAAGCTTTTAGGGGAAATTATACCACGATAATAAGCGAAAAAATTAAGGTACAACAAGATGAAAATCAACAAGAGTGTGGGAATGAGAGATAAGAAGACAAAACAGTTAGCCTTCCAAAAAACGAATCAGAAGAAATGAAGATTGAAAGAAATAGCAGTTATTTCACAAAATTCACGGATTTCCACACAACACTTCAAAACCAAGGGAAAATGTCCCCATTTGAAGAAAATGAAATGCCACCTGATGAATAACTTACATGCACTTTTCTATTTCTGAACTGAACATACTAATAATAGTATTTATACACTTATTCAGGGCCTTAAATATCGATATTTAGTAGTTTTTTTGACAAAATATCGAGTCCCCTCAGGGCCACTGAGGTGAGAAACGGCTGTAAACTTCAGGGCCCCGTGGGATTAGTCGAGGTGCGCGCAAGCTGGCCCGGACATCCACGGTTATCAAAAAAAAAAAAAAAAAAAAAAAATCAAGAGTGTGGGAATGAGAGATAAGAAGACAAAACAGTTAGCCTTCCAAAAAACGAATCAGAAGAAATGAAGATTGAAAGAAATAGCAGTTATTTCACAAAATTCACGGATTTCCACACAACACTCCAAAACCAAGGGAAAATGTCCCCATCTGAAGAAAATGAAATGCCACCTGATGAATAACTTACATGCACTTTTCTATTTCTGAACTGAACATACTAATAATAGTATTTATACACTTATTCAGGGCCTTCAATATCGATATTTAGTAGTTTTTTTGACAAAATATATCCTAAATTGTTGCATTTTATGTTTTATAGGTAAAATTCAATGGTTGAACAAGAAATTGGAAAAAACAAAAGAAAATCAAGGAAATATGATAAAGTTCAAAGTTTGATGACCAAAATGCAAATAATCAATAGTTGATTCGGACCACAAGATGATACTTTGAAGATTACTAGAAGACAATTACATGAAACTAGAACTAAAAAGGGAATGAAATATGATTAAAATCAACTTCTAATCGCACAAGTTATATGCCAAATCTTTAGTCGAAGATTTTTAGATCCATTTTTGGCATATTAAATGTCTGAATTGGAAAAATTCTATTTCTATAAAAGTTATAGCCTTTTGAGTTAGCTTTCCAACGCACTTTGAATCTCCTAAATCGGATACCGAGAAAGAAAGTTAAGATTAAAATACTGACTGTTGTGTAGAGACAAAATCCGCGCGCGAAGGCAATTTTCTTTATTCAATTGAAACTCTTTTGGAAACCAATTTGGACGTGATTTTCAACCAATTTTCTACTCCTACAAATACCTAACAACATAATACATATTTGAGACATCTCAAGCTCCGATATTTATCAATTATTATCATCAAAAGAGAAAAATTATAATTTTTGTGAGAGAATTAAAAGGGACTTGCAAGAATTCAATTAAGTGGAGATTCAAAACTTGATTTTTGGGCAGAGAAGAGAAGGCACAAGTGGAGATTCATCAAGAAACCATTAAAGAGATTCAAGATTTCAAGATTCATCTTCATCTTCTCAATTTATCAAAAATTCGGATTATGTTTTTTCACTCAAATATGATTTCTTGTAATTTCGATATATTATGCTAGTTTTATTCTTATTTTTTATAACCGTGGATGTTCAAGCCAACTTGCGCTCACCTCGACTAATCTCACGGGGCCCTGAAGTTTACGATCTGGTACTCACCTCAGTGGCTATGAGGGGACTCGAACTGTATTATGCTAGTTTTATACGTTGCTATGATGGGATGAACCCTTGTTATGAAATTTTTGGTATTAATTAATTATTTGGACGGTTAGTTTTCTTAGATGTTTATTATTGTTTTCATCGACTTTTCAATTATGGGGTGTTTGATGGATATTATTGATGAAATAATGTATTTTAAATAGTGATAAAATGATAAATATACAGTTAAAAGGTAAGGAAAAATTATTGATGTGATAGAAAATATTATTTTATTAAAAAATGTGTGGTTGAAATAATGTATTTTGAAAAAAATGTGTCCCTATTATTATCGAGAGAGATAATAGGTTTTTAGCTAAAAAATAATAAATATTGTAAAGTTCAATAGATGATAGAGATATACCTCTATACTTTCCATAGGTGTTCTAGATTGTTTAATGCATTTATCATATTCGTATCTTTCATTGAGAGATATCAAAGCCACATGAGGGGAATAGATTTGAAAACTATCGAGAGAGGTTTTCAATTACATTAGGAATATTGACGAAGAATGACTATAAACTGTCAATTTAATTTGTTGTGCTAAAAATGGATTAACAAGGAGGATTCCAACATCTTAGAAATACTTTTACATATTTAAAAAAAAAATCAGTTAAATTGATTTCTAGTTTAATCGATAATTTAGTTATTAGTATAGAAAACTCAAAATCTATTTGTTATTCAATTAAGGTTACTATTAATTTGAACTCGATTGAATACTTAGTCCTTGTGAGTTCGACACTCTACACACTACTATATTACTTGTTCACGATCCCGTTCACTTGCGGAAAATCAAATGATCACATACCAAAATGGGAGTTGTGCCTAGAAATTCAGTCGCACGCTATCGTGGACCTGATATTTGTTGGGATGAAATATAAGAGAAAAGTGCATTAGAGATACTCCTAGAGCTTGTGTGAGAGAGATTTGCTTCTGGATATAATATATCATCATTCCTTCCTCCAGGTTCTTCTAATGTTGAAGCTTCAGCAAAATGACGCCCATAAAACCGCAAAAAGTTTAGCGATTCAATTCTTGGCTCACTCGATGGTATCTCACCCTCCAACATCGCTACCACACTAACCATATTAGGCCTCAATCTTGGCTCCTCATGAACACAACACAATGCCACACATACAAATTTCTCCACCTCTTCACTAGTCACTCGTTCCTCTAGTCTTGGATCTGCAAGTTCTAAATACCTCCCTTGCTCATGCATCTCTAAAGCATATAGTGGGAAGTAAACATGACCCTGTACTAACGAAGATGACGAGCTGCCTCCAGCAGTGCTGCTTTCACCTAGGCTGTGACTTTGAATTCGGAATGAGCAGTTTTTTCTTCCACTTACGAGTTCAAGTAGTACCATCCCGAAACTATAAACATCAGTTTTATCTGAAATTGTGGAACTTGTAAGCCATTCAGGAGCAAGATAACCGCGAGTGCCTCTCATTGTTGTGAATAGACTGGACTGTTCGCAACTTAGAAGCTTTGAGAGCCCAAAATCGGAAATTTTTGCTTGAAAATTATTGTGCAGAAGGATGTTCTCTGGCTTGATATCACAGTGGATAATCTTCCTTTCACACCCATCGTGCAAGTATGCAAGCCCACGTGCTGCCCCAACTGCAATTCCAACTCTCTCTTGCCATTCTAAGACAGGTCCATAACCAAAGAGGGTTTTGTCAAGCGAGCCACGATTCATATACTCATAAACCAACAGCCACTGTCTTTTTTGAGCAGAATAGCCTTTTAACTTCACCAAATTCATATGGTGAATATTACCAATTATTGCAATCTCAGTGCAGAAATCCTTCTTACCTCGAATGCCCAAATCAGTGATCTTCTTTACGGCAATAAGTGATTTATCAGGAAGCATACCTTTATATACAGTACCAAATCCACCGGACCCAATCTTATTCTTGAAATTCTCAGTAGCTGCCTCAAGCTCTTCATGCTCAAATCTTAAGGGCAATCCAGGGATAGAAAAGTCCAGATCTCCAGAAGCAGGGGAGTCTGGTTCAACTAACTTTTCCATTCTCAAATTGGGAAGCCTAGATCTTCTCCATAAAAAGATCATTACTGCAAATAAAAGGAAAAGGCCACTTAATGGTACTAGTACTACAGCAGCTGTAGGAAATCCTAGTGCACCATTTTTAAAACTGTTAGCACCACCAACATTAGTTGATGAAGCTCCAAGAAGTGTTTTAATATATCCAATCCGACCATTACTAGTCAACATAATAGATCCCAGCTCATTTTCAAGTAAATTGCAAGAACCCGAAGAGTTATCATAGAAAAATCCCAAACAAGTACAGTCATCTGTGCAGAGATCTTGGCAGACAGATAAATTCACCCCATACCTGGCAGGCATGGTGAAATCATTACCAAAGAAGTCCATACCATGAGCAAGTTGCAAGTAAGAAAACATGGAAGAATTCAAATGACTGCCATTATTGGTTAAATTGCAAGAAACCGGCAACGAGTAAGAACCATCAGCCGGAACACAACTGGATGTATTATTTGAAGTAGCCAGGAAGCTAGATGGACAGGAACATACTGGAGTATCTAAAGAATCACCATTGGTACATAATCCAAGCTTCCCACAAATGTATGGAATCTGACATTCATTAACTGGCCCCACAAAATCGTGCTTTTGGTTTGCTCCTGTGAAGCTACTGATGATGAACTGACCAGAGTCATCCAGCTTGGCAGTTCGAAAGTCAGATGGAGGTAGACTGACTTGGAGCACAACTACAGATCCATTTTGACCAAATAGATACAAACCTGTTTGGTTAAGATCCATATAAGCCACTACAGAATTTGAGTTCACAAAAGCCTTGGCATCCATAGACAATTTCCAGTATGTGAGACCCTGCCACTGCAAAGTAGCATCGGACACAGTTAAAGAAAGCCTGTAATAGCCTGTCTGCAAATCGTCATTTGATACTCCACTGGACAACATTGTCCCAACACGCAAGTTCTGTCCAATCACGATTGTATCTGTCGGATTTTGGAAGCTTTCCCACACTGTCCCATTAAATCTATCAAGCAAGATAAGATTTCCAGCTTCTGTAAGCTGTAATGCGAATGCTGAAGATCGCAATGGGGGTGTAGACCATTTAAAACTTCCATCTTGTTCAGTTATATTGATACCATTGGCGGTCAAGCTCATTATTCCAGAATTTGAAACCGGTGCATCACGATTAGCAGACCAGATGATGGTGTTAGATTCCACGTGGATAACACATAAGTAGAATCTAAGTTGCTGTGCACCAGGATTGAACATGGAAGCTTTAAAGGTTTGATTACGAGAGAACATGAAACTGCCAGCAGCATTGACAAATCTTAGATTTGAAGCCGTAAAATTGGGGTAGGCAAACTCTGTAAACGAGATACCGGATACTAGCGCCAGAGACAAGGAGACAATATAAAGAAAGAATAACAAGGACCCCATACAGAGTACTGAGGAAGGGGAAAACAGAATTATATTGGCTGACAATTGTATTGATTATTGGTAAGTTTTGAATTGATTTATATTGGCTTCCTCCATCTCTTTCTCTTCTCTACTTTCCCTCCCTCTCCTCCCGTTGACTACTGAAAATCATTCCTTTCTCTGTCTAGCCCAGCTTGACAATGATAGGTGACCCCCCTATAGAAATTAATTATATACAACACATCGTGCAAATATCAACTGGGGTAGTCAGATGCTTGAATCTCAGTGACGATATGACTTGAACATGTGTCTATTTAATGGAAGAATATTGAATCAAGTCATTCTTTATTTACTAATATGAATCTATATCTCTATATAATAATCGTTCCTATTGAACAGAACTCATTGACTTTGAATTATACAACTCATAGCTCGTTATAAAAATTGGGTTCTTGTTGAACTAGACAAAGAAATAAAACAGTTCTTAGACAATACACAAATTGACAACAATGAACAATCACTACATGTTCCATTCAATAGTGTAATTCATGCATACACGCGTCATGCTGAATCACATTAACATAAGGATGAAAAATGAATGTACACAACAAATAACGCAAGAAACCCAACTTCTTTGAGACAAATTATCAAACATTTATGACTTAACACATAAATAGCACCGACGCATATACACAAGCATGTATATTATTTGGCAATATCACCTGTTGAGTTATGGTACTGCCGCCACCGAGAGCCGAGAATGACAAAACTGCGCGCGCCACGCCGATTGGGTCAACCCCGAAATGGTTAAAGAAACGGCGGTCTTCATAAGCTACGACAGCTTGGAGTAAATATTTCGGGCAAGGATTGTGGCTCCTGATCAGCTGGGCTTCGGCTTGGGAAGAGAACACGATGAGGTGTTTCCAACGGTGAGAAAAGTCGGGAAGGAGGAGACGGGAACACAGGCGGAGAGATAAGAGTGTGAAGGAAAATGTAAGGAGAATGAGGTGTTTAGTGAATGTAGGAGAGGGGAAATGGAAAAGGTGGTGATTGTTGTTGAGTGAGAAGTGGAGGCGGAAAGGTAGCGGTTTTGCTGTGGTTGTAAGGAAATGGGAAGAGAACTGAGAGTTGTATCTGCACGAGACGGTGGGGAGGGGTGGCAGCGTGGTGGCGGAGGTCATTTTATAAGAAGACTAGTAAAATCGAGGAGTGAGAGTTTACATACGGCAAGAAATCACCTGCCAAAAAGCCAAAAAAAAAAAAAAAAATCGGACTGCATTGCAAATGTACTCAAACATTGGGGGTTTTTTTTTTGTAATTTAACCTCATATTTCTAAAAACCATTTTACTATTATTTTAATAAAATCGAAATATTAGCTGAAAAAATGGAAGCAATCCCACAAGTAATCAATCTCTCCCTTTTAATTTGGCTTTCAATCTCGATTCTAGATCGAGGATGTATCATTTTAGATATTTAGATAAAAATTGAATACAAATGTATCATTTTCAAGATTGAGTTCTCATAAAATGGTCGTTCAAAATTTATCGAAGACTCCTTCCTTCCAAATGTTTTTGTATGAACGATTTCAGGACTATGGTCGAATTGAAATAAACACGTGTGACGTGTATGAGAATGTCGTAAAATTATTTAAGTAGAAAGATGTGCATTAATAGCTTGGAAGGGTGAGTCTTTAGCAGTAATGAAGAAGCATGAGCAGATGGCAAAAACAGAGAAATTTAAGGATGTTCGCAACAAGTTAGTTAAGGATTCTAAGCAAAGAAACGGTAGTTGGGATTAACTACTAACCCTATTCAGCCTATAAAATGAAAAAAATAAAATAAAAAATTGTATTCTATTTTCCGTGCAGAAATACATTCTACTCTTGTGTTTGAATTAGGGTTTACTTTAATTTGATATAATCTTGGGAGTTTTTGGGGCTTGTCAAGAATTTTACGAACTTCAGGTACTTTCCGTTTGTATTCTAGTTATATTTTACACGTCTCATGATTTTTTATTTCATAAAAGAATGATTGTTTTCAACTAGCGTAATTGATTTAATAATTTAGATCGTAAAATTATTATTGTTCATTTAGACTAGAATACTTGAACCTTTTATGGGCTCATTCTTCAAAGTTCAAGGGCATGACAAAAAACGACTTAGAAATTACCCGTTTAGATTTATGATGTTATGCAATTTAAGTGTCATTAAATGACTTGACCTCTTAAATATACTGATGCAATTTCATTTAAGATGTCCAATCACCTGTTTGGTAGGGTTTCTACTTCTTGTAGATAAGTTTTTTTTGTAAAAGATAGCATAATAAGTCAGATTCCTTTAAAAACTCTTCTAACAAGACAAATCACTTTAAAAAATTATTCAAACGTATTTAAAAATAATTTTTGATTTTTCAAAAATCCCGTGAACGGACCTTAATCACTTTATATAGCTTCGTTTTTTAAGCAAATTGTTGTTACCACTTACTAAGCACGTTACAACTCCTCCTTATTGTTATACAGTTGTATCCAATTTATCATTTAATTTCAAACTTTTTCCAAACTCATTATGCATAGATCTCATTAGATACATATACGATTGCTAATAATATATGTCTGTTTCCAGAGGAGAAAAATGAAGTTGTCAATTGCAACATTTGTGTGTTTCACTCTTATCCTCGGATTCTTCCTTCGCACAACAATAGCTGATGACGATTCGAGTTTCTGCGACTCCAAGTGTGCCGTTCGATGTTTGAAGGCGGGACGCCAAGATCGATGCCTAAAGTACTGTGGAATCTGTTGCGAGAAGTGTCATTGTGTTCCATCTGGTACCTATGGGAACAAGGATGAGTGCCCTTGTTATAGGGACATGAAGAACTCCAAGGGAGGACCCAAGTGCCCTTGAAATTCATCCCTTAGCTAAAATTTATGTAATTTTACAGGGATATGAGGACCTAGTTGCCTAAATATTGTATCAAAATCAGAATTATAATGTGATATCAATGCAATAATCTATCTATCTCCTCTATTTATAATGGAAAATCATCTGCTAATTCTTTAAGTACGGAATTGCTTTTAGATCTTAAACTTCTGATTTTGACATCTTAAGGGAATATACTCTTTGTATTTCAGCTTTGTGCTTTGAACTCATTTTGAATTTTGTACTTTGAGTGTTAATTTTGAGATTGTTGAAAATGTATTTTTTTGAACATTTTGAAAACACCCAAAACACGAAAATTTTGATTTGATTATAATTGAAAACACCAAAAACGAATCGTTTTGAGATTTTCTTTGTAAATTTTTAACTTGTTTTCAAAAACGCATTTTCGAAAATAGAAAAGAGAATACGTTTTCACTATTTTGAAAAATTGAAAACAGAAAACAGAAAACAACTTGAAAATGGTTAAAAAAAACCTGTCCTAAATTTTTAAAGAAAAACGAAAGAATCTGTGTAGATAGCTCCCCATATTATTATTTTAACTTCTTTAATTATCTATCTACATTAGTTTTCAGCTAGAGGATCTTTTTTTTTTAATTATTATAAAGGTTTAAAACAATACCAAACCAAACCAAGCCTAGGAATTGATATTCATAACTAGCATTTAAGTACATGTACATGCAGATTAGTCTTTGTCAACAAAACAATCAGTTGCAAGATATATGCTAACAAGGATTGGATGGTCGTCTGAATGTTTTGTTTTACACCAATAAATCACCAAAACAATATCTGAATCAACGGTTAGACCACATTATGCTCCTTTCGCCAAATCCTCATTTTACTTCAATACTTTTCGGCAGATAAACCTGTTAACCCTGGCAGATACTATCAACCACGGGATGATTCCAACCTGCAATGGACATTAGTGAGCGATCAGAAACCCCGATGGCTTGTTTGGAAGGTGAAGCGTGCAACATTTACTAAAGAACAAAAAGAAGCTAAAATATACTGCCCAATAATGTATAACACTGTAATAAACATACCCAAGTGTAAACTGCATTTGTACAAGAACATGATGGCATGAAAGTTTGATTTCACAGATGTATTCAACAATCTTATCAAAAAATGTATATAGTGAAACCAGATAATCTTTTAGTATGGAAATCATCGAATCGGCTTATCAAAATTCCATACTTAAAGCAAAAGTATCCTACTTCCTCTGTATTTTAGAAAGCAAAGGAAAGCACCACAGAATTGTACATTTCTCCGAATCCCATTAATGATAAAGAGCACTATGGGAACAAGTAGAATGGAGACCCCTACTGGTCTTATAGAGACTCGTGAATAAGAAGTTACCAATACAGCTCAACAACAAAATAAGTCATATCCTGATACTCTCGATGCCACCTATGAATTTCATCTCCAAATCCGGTTTACAATAGAAACTAGAAACTAGAAACTGTTTTCTTAATTAGAAAAATGAAAAACAATGGAGTTCAACTGCATTACCATAACATGATCTTTCAGAGAACCTCCAGATCTCCAAGATATCATCTTACCTGCAAAAGAGGTGGACCCAAAATACAATCAACGTGTCTTGTCACTGACCAAACTTCGAAGCTTGTGGGAGTCATTAGACATTTATTGGCATGTCAATTAGCGTAAAATCGAGTCAACACAAAGTAGTTGGTAAGGGCAACCAAAGTTGATTACGTCTAGCCTAACAAATTCTGGGGAAGAATGCATTACCAAAAGGTTGCACAAGTTCCTCAGATATGGTGGCCACTGGCATCCGCCAAAACCATATAATCAGCACAACATACGCAAGAACCTGAGTGGAAAACAGATCAATGAACTTTACTAAATACCAATAAGTGAAACAAATAGAACTCTCAAGAATAAAGTGTCTGATGAATCACGTTTGATATTTTTAAGATCTTTTCTTGAGTATCATATGACGATTTCATCTCCTTCTTCTGTATTTCTTGATCTGCACGGTAAAATAAGTATGCATGAGCTTCCATGTCTATGAGGAGCATTATAAATGCAATAAGCAAGCAACACAAGTTCAAGTAAAGGAAGGGTGAAAACTGACTGTAAAAGGTGCGATACTTTGAACATTTAGACACACATAGCTAGTTTTCTAGCTTCAACTGCTTATGGCTAGAACCTTCCAGGATGATAAACCAATACAAATACTAAAGGTATCTGGAGGCCATCCAGACAATGACCAACAGGAAACCCATCGTATGACCAAAATCTGAACAGCTGAAGAACTAAAGTCATCGTATATGAAGGGACATGGACCTATTTGTGGCAGTAAAATAAATATAAGCCCAATCATTACAAAGTTGACCATAGGACTTGCCAATCTTATTAAGTTGAATTGGATATCATTCTAAATATAGTGAATTGCTTCGATTTTGTAGAATATCCTCATAGGGGGATAATGTGCTTCTACAAACACATCCTAAAAACATAATTATTGTTTTTTTAAACAATTTTTTAATCATGATGCATATGACTACTTAACACCAATAATCAAATGCCACATGATCTAAATACTATGGTTACTATTTTCAAAACTATCATCACACACAACTCCATAAGCATTCTACGCCAGCTTTTCAAAGCATAACCTACTTTTTGCAAGTTCCTTCTCCTTAGCTGCTGCCATCCTTCTTAGTTTTGCAGCTTGTGCAAATGTTGAAGGTCTGAAATTAACAAAATAACAAATAACTTTCTGTATAATGAATTTCATAACGCAATAAATTAAACAACATAACACCACCAATTTGACAACCACCATTTTGCAATTTGCACAGAGTTACATGCTTAATACAAAAGATTTGAGATATGCAAAATGACACTCACTGTGACAAGGAACTGGCCTCCTTCAATAGCTCCTTAATCTCCGAACGCAATTGAACATTCTTCACATTCATTGATCCTTTCTAAACATTCACACACCAAAACAAAAAAATAATAAAATAAAATTCATTCATTCAAGTACTCGATTAATTTAAAAAATATAAAAATTGAAACAATAAAGAACCTTCTTTTTGTTAAGTTCGATGTATCTGGAGAGAAAATGGAAAGCGGCTACAAGGATGAAAATCATAGGAGCTGCCGATGATTTCCCTCGCTCGACTAGGGTTTCTTCCATTTTTTACTATTTTATCAATTTTTCAAATTGGTAATCAAAGAAAAAAAAAGAATTGATTGTATTCACCTGAGAATTAGAGAAAATTTATCAATCACCGTCTATGATTGTGATGCAGGATAATTGGAGGAGAAGAATCTGTTTCTGATTTTATATTTGAAGCTTAAAGTCGCGTTTGATGGGTGGAGTTATGTTCCGAAACTACAAATGTCGTTTTCGCGTATTCAAGAAATCGTCCGGCTTATTTTGGGTAAATTAATGTATTGGTCCTAATTATGGCATACTTGTGTACTTTTTCCAAACAAATTATCCATAGGGAAAATTGCAGCCACAGTGTCAAATTTTTCATTTAGTTGCAGGTTTTATCCAAATTTGTATCAACCATGGTACCAAAATTTTAAAAAACTCGCGCCCAAAGTCTAAATTTAAAGAATTCATTAATTTGACCGTTAGTTGATCAAAAATAAAAAATCTGACTAATTGTTGATTAATTTTTAAAGGGCTAATAAGTAAATTTACATTTTTATATAAAAAATTAAAATAGAATTTAAAAAACACAACCATCTTATTCCCCATCCACCCCACATATACTCACCCCCCACTACCATCTCCTCTACTGCCACACATCTTACCCCCATTCTTATTTGCCCTTTAAAAATTAGTCAACAATTGGTTAGACATTTGATTTGCTGTCAACTAATGGTCAAACTAACAATTGCTGTCAATTTGGACTCCGGGTGTTAGTTGTTTAAAGATTTGGTATGTGGATGACACAAATGAAAAGTTTGAACAAAGTTTGCAACTAAAGATTTGGTACCATAGATGCAATTTTTCCTTATCCATATGCAATAAATCTAGTTGGGACAGGGTATGATTGGTCCACTACTAGGCAGGCCTCAGAACAAGACTGCATAATGGGTCGGGTTAGGCCCAGTTTCAAATCCATGAACGAGACCACCTGATACAGTGAAAATGAAATCGGACAAGAGAGAGAGATGAGGGGAGTTGGCGGGCCATTATTGTGCATAGGCGATCTGCTGAACGACGTTGGAGAAGGGGATTCTGGTGTTCCCCACGACCACCCTACACCACCGCCTGCTGCGGCTGACACTTCTAATTTGCAGCCGTCTGATCTTCCGACTCTCTTACAGGTATTCCCTCAGGGATTCCGTTATCCTTTTGAGGAGAATAGAATTATTCACTTTGTTGTGGTATAGAGTGTTGCAATTGTTTAGTGTTTTTATGTTTTAAAACACTAGACCTATATCTGCATACATGCTCAACCTTCTGAACTCCTTGGATTAAAAATTTATAATCCATGAAAAGAGCTAGGAACGTGAATTTTTTGAATCCAGGAATAAAATGAGCAAAATCGAATGTGGTATGAAAGAGAAATTATTATTGATGACAGTGCATTATGTAGAAATAGAAAGATCAAAATTTTATTGAGACCTAATTTCAAAATGAAAATTTCATGTAATCTAAAGTGACAACCTAAGAGATTAATGCCATCATTCTCTTCAATTTCTACTTTTTCATGGATACTACCCCACACTTCATCTCATCAATACATTGGGACCCTCATTCTTTCTTCCGATGTGCTCTCAGCAATCTCTTGCAACTTAAAAAAATTGGCTTTCCAGTTTGTAATGAACTTTTATTTTCCATTGATTCTGAAGTTGAATTATTCGATCCTAGCCTTGAAAACATTGCCAAAAAGTGAAGGCAGATGGTGAGAAGAAAGGATAACAAGACACGAAAGTGTCTAATAAGAAAGATGAAACATTTCATTCAGAGAAATAAAAAAAGGTGGTATAATTTTCTTTAGGACAATAAGTTAGCTCGGTGTTAGCAAGTATTAACAAACATATATATATATTTGTTCTTTTTTTTTTTTTTTTTTTTAGTGAACCACTTCTGCTGGATAGGAGTTTTGTGGCTCCTACCCAATAGCTTAGTGGAAGGTTTGGCTTTTTCCCTACTTTGGGTTCCAACATTTGTGGGGTGGATCTTAACATTCTTCAATCCCGGGCTTA